>JAGVSQ010013680.1:0-10985 GCA_022683975.1 Rhyacophila evoluta
CGGGGTGGATATCTTCACAATGTGTAGATCCATATGCTCCACGTTGGGAGTGAACGTGGTATATAAAAAAATAAATATATATGAACCATCGATAATTTAATGGTTGGCGCTACTGGTATATTGTTTATACATGTAATAAAAAAACTTAGTTAAGATTTATTGTATTCCACTATTTTGCAATTATCACTGAAACACATATTATATACTTCAAGAAAAAGTATACAAAAGTTTCACCACTCGATAAATAAAATATGTTAAATTATTAATATTGAATTATAATTGCGTTAAAAATGCCACAAACTACCTCAATCAGCTGTCATATAGACGTATATTCAGAAAATTTATAAAGAAAACTAAATTTATCGTGTGTATATTTTAAAGTAATTATTTGCTGAAAAGCATTAAGTTCAATGTCTGAAAAAATGTGAACAAGCCACTAGATAAGCAATTCGCATGCCGATCGAGTTATGGCCGTCTCTTTTACGCAAGAGATAAACAACCGAGTGGCCGCGGGCCAGCTTTTGTGAGGGCCGCGGCCCGCCTGCGCCCGTAGCAAGGCCAAGAAACCCTTAACTCTCATATTTATGTTATCTATGCAAATTGAAATTCTCTCTCATTTACTGTGAAAATTGTACAGCACCACAATGCGCTTTTTAATTGGCATTGCAACAATCGAATGACAAATTAATTGAAATGTGATTAAATATGACATTAATTTAATTATTTAAATGCGTTTACAATTTATTAGTCCCAGTTTTATTTTGTAATGTCGGCTTCAATAAATTTTATATTTCTATTCAACGGCATAACGAAAACCAATTATGAAGGATTAATAAAAATATGGATAAGTGCTTAGTAAAATTTTACATTCTGTTTTTCATTCTTTTGAATTATATAATTAACTTTTTTCTAACGCAGTCTACTAAAAAAAGTAATCTTTTAATGAATAGAAATTACAAGCTATCTGACGTATAAGAACTCTTGTAATAAATTGTTTTTATTATTACTATTTGTTGATTAAAACAATAAATCATTAAAAATTATAAAACACTGAGCTCTTTCGCATTTTAATTAACTATAATTCGTAAGTATTTCTATACGGCATTTTACTACTTTGGATTCAAAGATATTTTGTAAAATCCAATTAGAACATTCTACTTTCAGAAATAATAGTCATATTAAATTCTGAATTTAAAATCAATTTCCATCAAGCACCATCAGTCGAAAATATTAATTAATAGTCATATTATTTTTTGACCATATCCACTCCGGATTTAAAGCGCGTGAATCTCCACGGTAAGAAGAAGCCCTATTTCTATTATTATCAGCCAATCGATTAAGAATGCCAATACTAAATATAATACTTAAACCAAAGTACATTTGTCTCAAATACATATTTTCCATCTAATAGATATAATACATCGTACTTTCCTCATCATATGAAGTTTAATATAACAAATATGTACTGAGCATTACTTACTTATGTCTAAATAGAATTTTCAACGTATTCAATGAACAATTTATAACATCTATAGATGGGGTCAAAGGACTATATGTTGTTATAAAATATGTATACTTTATTTAGCCTAATACTTTTACATCATTTTGATAGAACCTAACATACATTAATCTTATCACCTCTTTTGCTTATGTGTTTAATAATTTGTTTATTAAAGTTTCTAAATAGTAACCTACCCCTGTTGACATGGCATGCGTGAGTACCAGGAGATTCTGAACAAACGGAGTGCAATATGAGTAATGCTCGTATCACAAATCGAGAATGCATATTTTTAATATTGTTAATACGAACCCAAAGTGTGTATGCACATGCAAGGGGATTATTTCTTGTATTTCATATTGTATCTCTACAAAAGGAACTTATAAGCCACAAGATTCATTGTGACTGCTAAACAAATTGGATTGTCTTCTTCGACATAACGACGGAAAATGAAAAAAAAAAATTCACGATATGTGCTTGGTATTTACTCTTGGTAGTTTGATAACACGTCTGCCAATGATTTCATAGAATGTGTGTTGTGATAACTATAATAATAAATCACCAACAATCTGATAATAGCTGACGATGACATTACTTAAGTAACTACAGCACATATTATTATTAACTAAGTCAGTTTATTCATTACTACGAGTCATATTTATGCATTTTAGACGCTAAGATGCATGGACATTGAAGAGCATATTATTTTACTAGTGTTATTTGCCAGCCAATCATCCAACCTTGTAAACTGTCGTACTGTTCTTCTAATCGACGCTATCCTGTTTCGATATACTTGTGGCAGGTTTGTATATTTACATTATTTTATGTTCTATTATAGACCTATTCTAACAATAGTTTGTACACGTTCAGCAGATATTCGCCGTTCTTCAATAATTATTAATTTTTAACATGTTTTGAACGAGTGGTATTCATTAATAACATGTATTTAATTTTATACAATACAACATGTGCTTTATCTACATGTTATACCTTTCCGGATAGTATTTATGATAAGTATCATTTTAAATACGATAATACCAAGTCGTTCAAGAGCATTTTCAAAAATTTACTCAATTATTCTCGTTTGACGAATTGCAATTTCCCGCAAATCAATACTTCAACAGATCAATATACTGGATTATTAGTCACACAAATCACAATTATTCAAAGTTCTTATAGATATTTCGACTAATATTCGTTTTCAAGACTGTGGATAGAACACCCAGTTCGTCCAATATGTTGTCTAATGTTATCATGCATGTATCTCAAAAATATAATATCTATTGTAATGTTATTTAGCTGTGTTTGTATGTAAGATATAAGTGTCTACTACCAATTTAACAGACGCACAAATCGTCTGCTAGATTAGTAAGTACAAAAATGTTACCGTCCAACTGTACAGTCGGAGATTTGACGAAATATCCATATAGCTAAATCAAATACATAAAGATTCGTAACAGTCAGTACTTCAATAAACGAACGACCACTTAAAGACATTTTTGAATAAAAATATAAAATTGATTCAATAATTACCATGTTCATTTCTTATTGTTACTAAAAATCAATTATGTGATTGAAAACCAATAGAAATTTCTACTTTATTTGATTAATTAATGCATTATTACTTCCTAACAATAAATAGAGGGCTCAATTATCCCAACTAATCAATGTAATCTCAATCAATATCTTTTTTTGAATGGACTAAGCGTTTTGTTAATAATAAATATATATTTTAAAAACAAATGCCTAAATATGCCGACATATCCTGTTAAAATATGGAGGTTGTGGATTTCTTGTAAATTCTGCATTCAATGATTGTCAACCAATATATTGGATTACAGGGAAATTCACTACATTTTTAATGTACGTATACAGTCCCGGAATTTCAATTCACAACTGATACCGTACCAAGGTAATATAGCTCGATATTAATTGAAATCGAAAAGCTTCAAGTCGGATTGGAAAACGTGTCAATTAATTTATGATTGTTTAATGGGATATGGAAAAGGCACACACGTATGTGAATCGATACGATATTTAATATTTTAAATGTGTTTATTTTACGAAAAACTGAATTGGTACGTTGACGGTAGCACGCATTATTATACATTGTGTCCGCCCGGCATGCGTTTTGAGCACAGCATGGAGCACCACGTACCTCGCGGGTACCACGTATGTACAATACAGGTACCACTGACAGCCATATTATGGGTACCTCATTATTCAATAACATTTATAGATTGATGTAAAGCTGTCAGATGGGGCGGGAGACGAGGTCGCTACACTCGCATAAAACGGATACAACTCAAAAAAATAATATTATATAATTTATTATTTCGATTGATTTAGGCGGTTTTTTGTGCGTTTAAAATTAGCATTTGCAAGGCGTTGGTTGTGAATGCGATTGTAATTTAATTTTCGAGCTTTTTTTAAATCGATGTCTTCAGTTGGTATTAATTCTTTGTTATGTAGACACAACATATATGTTTGATGTGTGGGTTAGATTAGGTTACCCATTGTATTAATAACAACATTTATCACACTACAAAAAGTATATTATTTTATTAGTTGCTTGTGAAAGACAAACTTAACTTATTTTGGTATTTTTCACTTATATTTTATCGGCAATAAGCTGGAACAAATGTAATTTTCCAGTAGTATCCAACATTTATTCCACAGTGGACTGCTTGCTTTAAACATTGCTTTATGAACCGATGTTCAATCATACAATTGTATTAGATTACGTAAATTCATATCAAAAGTCATACAAAGAAGCTGAAACTGGGTAAGAAACGTGCTGCAGATGACTCAGAATTGCCTTCTATGTTAGGATTACGATCTCCGAAAGACCGTCACATGTCACAAATATTCCATTTGATTAAACTGGAAAATGCTTTACAATTACCGAATGATACTGAATCAATGACATATCTTTACCAAATGCAGCAGAAGGATCAGAATATAAAGAAATTTAGTTTTAGCACTAGGTGACGGAAAGAATATTATCAGTTACATTACACTGTATAATTGCATACTATACACTCATTAAATGTAATTTACGAACTAGTTATATCTATTACAAATATTTAAGAAATTAAAGCGATCCCCGATCATAATAAGCCTAAATACTTTCGACTGATGGTGCTTGATGGAAATCGATACATTCTCAGAACTATTTAAAATTAATTTATGTATTTCTATATAGATTGTTAATTGCAGCTAGGGTCTGTATGTATTTTATTTTAGGGTGTATTTTTATATGATAATATAGCAATTTTGCGAACTTGACGATAAGTCGATTGAATTGTATATACATCATAAAGGTACAGAAATAAAAACACAGATCGAAAACAATAATACGGACGGATAATCAGACTTTATAAATAGTATTAAACTCTTAATAAATGTGTCACTACAATCACATTGAACACGTTGTTAGTCGATACAATGTACTTCTATAGATAATTGTCAAAATATATAATATGAAATTGACTAATTAATCGTATAAACGAATTTTGTTTATTGACACAAAAAAAAGAAAAACTAGACGAAAAGGATCATTTCAATGGTTCTCAAAGTTATCACAAGTCATTTTATAGATTCGTAAGACATAATGATACACCCACTTGTTAAATAAATGAAATTTGAGAAGAATATACGAGTTTATTTGTATGTGGTATGTAATGTGGTGAGATCGCAGCAAGCCGTCTCGTTTTTATTGAAATAATAATAATGTTTAATTACATCGTTGAATTTCATAGAAATACATATTTTCCATTAAAAAGGCCGAGTACAAGGTCAGCGGCTGCTATTGCTGTCAATCCATCAACGTCTCTACGCCATCTTTTCATTTTTGAGCGTTTTTGTTTTCTGGGACCGGCTGTGCGATGCTACACGGAGGCCACAAATAAATTAACCCGCGGCGCATCCCGTGGAAAAAATATACAAAAGAAAACTCTTATTTATAAAAAAAAATATTATTATTCTTTGATCATCGTACATAATACCCAAATTTCTTCTTTTACTTTTTCAACCATAGACACGTTACATTATTCTGCGCGCCACTTTGTCTCGTATCGAGTGCATCTAATTTGTCCCACCGGTTCACCAGACGTCATCTCTATACTTCAATTACGGACCCCTCATACTTAGCTAACTCTTCAGTTTAAAATTCTTTTTCAACAACGATCTGATTAACTGATAACTCCATTACCACTCATATATTCCTGCAACATCTGCTATAAGTGTTTGTTTTTCAATTATAATATTCATTGTCCGGATTTCTTCTCTTCTTGGGTTGTTTTTTTTACTAGAACATGTCAAGATCCCATAATTATATAGCTTTAAGCAATATGAGAGACCACCAGCATTCAATCAACACGAGTAACTAACAGGGTCAATCTAGTAACATATATTCACGTATTTTGCATATAGACAAAAAACGATATATTGCATAAGACTCATTGCCTGGATTTTGATTTGTAAAATATAACTCCCATTGCTGTATTTAAAGTATGCAGATGATTCCTTAATGCATTATGATAACTTTCAGCTCGTTTGATATTAATATTTGTTGAATTAAGTTCTATCCATAGTAGTATAAAAAAGACGGATGTGTCCTACGATTTTAATAATATGATGAAACCACACTTCCAGTACGTCATCTAACCCTGATTACATAATTTTAAAGATGCACAAACTACATCCACACTATAACTGCAATGCACCTTTTGCACGTGGGACGCGATTCTAATGTGTTTCACATATAAAATCATAAATTCATACAATATTTCGCAAAGTTGACAAATGTGATCGAATATCATAATGTCAAGTTAATCATTATCAGCGATATATATATACTATAGTTAAATTAACAAAAAAGAGTTACCAAGTCTAGTGACAGATAATAAATTGCTCATTGATCTAATTTCTTTGGAAAACTTGAAATTACTTTCTGTACACCGTGTTTTCGAAAAAAATGACTGATTTGAATCATTTATTACATACAGTGGGCATACGCTTTTTTCTGGTCTCCGAATTATTTAAATAATGACTAACTTAAAAGAGTTGAAATTATTCGTGCGAACGGTGTGTTGTATAATTTAACGTAAATGACCGATGTCTTACCACAAAATGATCATTAAACATTGAAATATCGAACATTGATTAGTATCTTCGAAAAGCAAACCAACCTTAATAAGTTTTTTATTCTTCAAATATTCTTTTTATGAAATAAATACAGGGTATTGAATAGAAGACTCTACTTTTAAGGGGAGGTTATCGTTCGTCTTTCTTAATTTGAGAAATATCTAAGTTTGTATTAATGCAGACGCATACACAGTCACAGTTATTAAATTATTTCAATACAGATACCATACTTTATTGCATGTATGTGTGTATTTTCATATGTCCTAAAATTGTTTTCTATCGACATAAAAGTGTGGTTCAGTGGTGTGGATAAACTTTGGGGTGGGCAACAAATACGTTTTAGAAAAATATTTGCACAAAGTATCCGAATACTATGTTACGAAGAGGTAAAAACTAATTATTTTATGTTTTTTGAATATCCTAATGACATGATCATCCATAATTGATTGATTGAATGTTTACGACTCCTATGAACAGGACATCAATTTTATTCACTATTTTTTGAGAAAGTATTTAAATTTCAAAAAATGTATGAGATCCTAGCGATCCGATCATATATTCAATATAATTTGTAAAACGTTCGAATTGGTTTCATATATTTTGATATATTTACTGTTTTTCTCAAATTTTTGAATTTATTAAAAACTGTACTCACAAAATAGTATTGCGAATTCAAAGAGCTAATACATACATATTTAAGCTAATTTTATCATTTATAAATACATAAATATACATTATTTGAATAATGTCTTAATAGAAAAACCATTGACCACATCATAATGGTAGACATATTATATATTGTACATAAAAATGTTATATTGAGATGTAAAGACCGAATACTATCAGTAAATAGTGAAATACTTAAATTTATATAAACTATAAACTTAATATTTTTTTTTGTTAAAAGAGAGTTTTGTTTTTTCTAATTATTTAGTAGACGACATATCTAAACCCCAAAGTTGAAAAACGGTATATTTACAATTAAAATAAGATAGATTTTTGTTTTCGTTTTATTTATTTAAAAAATATTCAATAAGCCACATTTTATGAGGATTTACGTTTCTAGTAACAAGGTGTTCGGATGACCCTTTAAGTGTATCATATTTCGATACGCGGCGTCACTGGTTAATATCAAATTGATAATTAAGAAAAAAATCATAACTCATCGAGTAATCGTGTGCGGTTTTGAAAGGCCCGAGGCTTCCGCACACAGTCCCGACCGATCAAAACTGGACTGAAATCATTATTCTAAACTAGTACTAATAAAACAAAATCAACTATTTATTTAATCATATGCATAATGTGCGATTTCTTTTCTAGATGTTCGAGCAATGCACACCTAATTTCAATCGATACATGACCAAAAAAACATCTTTTACTACTGTAAATTGCAGGTAACAGCAGAATGGGCTGATAATATTTGCAGACTTTCTGTAACAAGGTGTATGTGTAAATGACTTCTATAAACAATATCACATGTAATATAATAGTGGGCTTTCTTGAATTCTTATCGCATAAAGTATAACAATGAATTGGATATTCCCTGAACTTAACATATTTAAATGATTATTCAGTATTTTCGTAGAAATTAATTGAGTATATTGAGATTCTGAAAGATAAAAAACATGTGACATATTATAAGCCATACATATTTACAAAAACCATTCGCCGTTTCAAGATTTCTGTTGTTGTACGAAATGGAAGTATTTGTACAATATTTCGTATGTCGAAAAATTATTGTTTGTCTACATTTTTTATGGTGAGAAATAGGGAAAATAGTGAAAAAGTCTAATGTGCAGATGAAGCACATGTCAGAAAAATAGTTTCAATGAAATGGCAGGTTAAAAAAAAGGCAAATACAAATCAGAAAGTTAAGTCCCCTCATATAATAATATTGATCGATTTTTATAATTTACTATCATATAAAAAAATTAAAAAAACACTTTCAGCGTGAAAGTGGTTTTATTTTGACAAATAGTTTGATGGCCACGGTGGCTGAGTGTCGCCAGGTGAAGTCACGGAGCTGCACAAAAATTACCATGTTTTAAATGTGTACTCAAACATAGGAAATCAATGATCAATGGGTTGAACGATTAGTTGGAAACTATTCCTCACGAAGAAAATCAAGATACATCTCTATAATACTCAATGAGAAAATGTGTCTTGAAGTGGAGAATTCGTGTAATTATATCAGTTGACTAAAATCAGTTTGTCTATAATTTTCTCAGCATGTTCTCTGCATTATGGTTGTATTTAAAAGCATTTATTATGAAGGTTAGTTGAAAACCTTTCGTTCGGCCAGTTAAAATTTTAAACACTACACAAAATGCACGTGGAAAAAATATAATATTTGAATTATAAATTATCTACGAATTTACTGAACAGTGGGAGAAGTAAAGGTAGATAAGGTCATTTTTGGTATACAGTCAGCACATAGATGTCATGTGTTCATTTTTTATTTGACGTACAAATATAAAAAAATATACTATTCACTTGCTTGATACTAACGATAGTAAAAAAAAAAATTATTTTAATTACTTTAACAATTAGACATATGCATAGTTTACTGTTTCTGATATAAAGCATTCACAAAAATTGTTATAGACATTTTCCAGACTCTTTTAAACCGAAAGGTCTGACGAAAGGTCTGATTCAAAGGACATTATTATGACCAAACCGTGCCGCTGGAGTCGGACCACTTGACAGGGCTCTGAGCTAAGTGAACGCTCAAAAAATTTAAGCCTTAATTTAAAAATATGTTTTTCATCTAGCTCTTCCCGTCTTTTTGTTCGTAAAATCACTTAACAATTTATCAAAATGTATTACTTTTAACATTTCTAAGTTTATTCAGCCCAAGATAGACAAACGTAATAGGTTTTTACCGAGAGTGTTACATGAATAATTTTCAATTCTTGTCAATTTAAAATACATTAGTACTATCCATGGATTTTAATCTGTGTGTACTTGATGTTCTGAAATGAAAATATCAATTTACTCTTGTCAAGCTTATCGCTAAAATGTTTTCTTTTTCTTAGTCAGCATTTTAGAGGAAATCAAAAATATTTTTCGCGATCCTATGACTCCAGAAGGTTGCGACAATTGAGTCTTATTCAACAGGTACCGACGTATGTCCTTAAGGCAGTGTATGGAACGATATTATTATGCTTCGTGTGTACTGAAAAAAATGAAAAAAAATATTCGCAAGAATTATGGCGTCATCCGAAAATGTTAATAATAATATGATTGATTTTTGTGTGTTCATATATTTTCAGATACAACATAAATAGTCCGTAAAATCAAATAAATGACTTCTGTAATACCAGCATCAATCATTTTTGAGAAATGATAATTATTGCCGGACCGTGAAAACCGGTTTCTACAAACATTTTAAACGAATCGTCATACGAGACGCTGTAAACTAATCTATGTAAATAGATAGAACAGATGTACAAAGATAATTGTGACTATCAATTGAGTATACACCAAATGTTACGCCTAAGCCGTGGAGATTTAGTTTGTATTGTGATGTTTTACCAAATAATAGAATCACTAGTAATTATTATTATTCTAAGTGTGTACTGTTATTAATATAGAATTATCATGCTATCTATTGTATAAAACTGTTTACTCTGTACTCACTTTTAATAATTTGAAATTGCTTCTACGAAGAGATGAAGTCGTTTCCTGATCGGAACCATTATCAATTTGCGCCCTACCTGTGATAAGATCCAATTCACTAGGAAACTGACTCACTACATAAATACATGTATCGAGTGCTATTAAAAATATATCATTGTATTTTTTTGTTGGCATTATCTTTACACCTAATCATAGTGTGCACTCGACATGGCATTGTGTAAATAATTTATCTAATAATCTACGCAATATTGAACAATGTTAAACTCGAAAACGTGTAAAATGTTGAACAGTCGAAAACATCGATTATTCTAAAATGGCGACATCGTTGTCTGTCAAAAGAAACTACGATTTCGAAATGTCTGACAATTTAAAATGATTTTTAACACGCCTTGTATGACAATCATATTAATATTATCCATGTGTGCGTCGTGAACTGCCTAAATTGTCGTGATACACAAACTGTGGGCTGCAAAAAATATTCTTTTCTCAGCTTAAACACTGAAAAGAATCATAAATAGCATAGTATACACATATTTAATATGAATGATTTGTTCCATAAGTTGTATGCTGTAAAAATAAAGAAATATTCATAACGTTTGCATATGATTTGCCATAAAAGTGTTCTGAAGTGAAATCTTAAAATTGTAGTAATTAATATTTTCGACTGATGGTGCTTGATGGAAATTGATTTTAAATTCTA
>JAGVSQ010013681.1:0-10985 GCA_022683975.1 Rhyacophila evoluta
GGGGCCCTCAGCGCCGGACGGCCGCCGCCCCCGAGCGCCGCATCCGATAGCGATGGCGGTCGAGCCGACGGGAGAGCACTCCCGCCTGAGACATTTACAGACTCGAAGGATAGTTCGCGCGCGAGGCCGAGCAGGTTGAGGGCGCGGGCGCAATGTCTTGACGGACGGTGTGCGGTCGGCGACGAAGCCGCTACTGGCGGGTCCCGGCGGCGCTGGCCCCCGTCGATACTCCGCACCGCGCCCCCGTCTCCCGCGGGCTATTCCCGGCCGAGTGACTCACGCGCCTGCGCTCGCGCCGCCGGCCAGCGCGCGTCGACAGGATCGCCTCGAGAACCCTGCGCGCTCTGCAGTCTGAAGCGGCCAGACTGTTACCAGACAGGCCTCGCTTCCGAACCTCCATGACAATGAATATGCGCAAGATTTCCCTATCGATAGAACCATCAACATTGTCAACAGAAATCGAAGATCACATACAAAATAATCTAATATAACTAAGAACACACATTCTAAAGAAACGTGCAAATTGCTGTTTGGAGCACGAATACAGATGATATGGAACCGTTAATCTCAGCGGGGGTAAATTTCACTCCCTCGCGAGCTTGAGTTGAACTGGGAGAAGGGGTAGAAGAGTGTCACATTCAAACGGATTTTACTATGAGAAATTCACTTTCTAACAAAACATACACATACTAAGCAATCTAAAAGATCTTTTAAATGGTATTATTCTTTATAAATTTAATTTTGAAGAAAACGTACGCGCTTCAGAAGATACAAGTTCGGATCTCACACAGCTGCTGGATTTATAAAATTCAGTCGGCCTGATGTCCAATGGAGTGAGCATTTAGATGAAAATCAATGTTTCCAAAAAACAATCTGTCAAGATAGCCTTTACATCGCGTATACCCATATCTTCCATTTCTGGAGTGAGCGGCTTCACTCTGTAGAAATACATTTGCTCCACTTACGAAGCGGACATGGTAAAAACAGTGAAATATAAACTACGTTCGTAAATTAATTATCACATTTATATATCTTCGAGAGATATTAATTAGATCTTTGATTGTTGCCTATTACTTTCTCTAAACATGATGAACAATATGAGTACTACTCAATGAATACAACAGTAAATGTTGCCAACATTTTAAAATGCATTTATAAAAACGTATTCTGCAATTTAGTATGCTGTAGTAAGAAGCCTAAAGTAAATTGTGTGTTTACGTGTAAAAAATACTAGACATACAACATTAATATTGGCATAGACAAGATGGGTAAAAATATTGCAATGCCACCACAAATTTTCGTAGAGAAGAGGACCCAGAAAAATATATCAGCGTGATCAAAATGGCATAAAATGCTATGTAAGATTGTTTTAGAGAACACGCAAGATCGCAGCGGCAAAATAACTACACACGCGATATTAAATAATGTGCGATACGTTCAGGCTGAGGTGAGAGCCCCGTTGTTGCCGACCGTGGGAATTTCCCCATTAACGTGGGAAATGGATTTTGAAGATGGCAATAAGAATACTTGCCTACTTATCAAAACAATTGGAATCAGATGTTCGAGGATTATTATCTTTAACGGATACGATTGAAAAAAAACCGTTAAAAATTAATTTTGTAAAGATAAAAATTGCTTCGAAATTCAAATCCGTTCGTCAGATAATTTATTTCTTGTAATTATTTTTATACATTTTCAAATTTAAATTACATAACGCATGTAGAGTTTCATTACTGCTTGAAGAATCGAGAACATTGGTTGTTTTTTATTTCGAAATGAACAACTAACCTGCCAGTAGTAATGCCAACAAGAAGAGCAATGCCCGTATTTGACTAAATTGTCTTGATTATTGATATTTTCCACTTGAGTGGGTCGACTATAGATTGATTATAGATTGACTATAGACTGATGTTGTTTTATAAATTTCTAAAATAGGATATCTCTAACTCACTCGGGAGGCGCTCTTTATTGTCTTTAGTATTACAAATTCTCTCTTTTAATTGCTTTGCTTCTCATATGGTTTTTATATAATATAATTATACACTTATATTATTTATTATTTTCTCAGCATATAAAATGTAGAATAAAATATCTCTTATCATTTAAAATATCATTGTTGAACCAGTGGCGCAAGCAAAATTTTCAGCAACATCGTTGTAAATGAATAAGAAGACTATAATATATACTAGTTTATCTGATTTATTTAATTTCAAGTGTGTGGTGTCTGCTAAGTAATTATTGTTGCCACAGTCATATACCAACACAAGTTGTCTGCTGTTCAAATTTAGAACTTAGCTCATCACAATACAAAAACTAACAAGCGCTAATATAAAGCACCCCCACACAATGAACAATTTGCTTCGGTATATGTACGCTACGATATATGTCACTGTATCTTTCTATCTTTTAAGAATTATACAGTGTATAAATAGTACATCAAATAAAAATTTAACAACTTGACGCTGTTTCTATGCAAATGACAATAAATTTATTAAATCGAATAATAGAAACATATTGTCTATTAGTAGAATACAATTTATTCTATAATTTTATCATTATCAAAATCAACATTTCATTAATCTATGAAATACATACATATTAGTCTTTAAACTACTTAATTAAAAAAATATACAATTGTCATTCAACATAAATGTAATGACATCTTTAGATTCTTGATAGTAGTGTAGTTTAAATTAACTCTAGAGGATTTGCCAGATGTCACTCGACAAAAATCATATTTTTAACAGAACCAAAATTTATAATGTGAATCATATGAAACACCTCACAACTGTAAATATAATATGTACCCACGAGTCATATTTATATAATCTTCTTTTCACTATTAAAATATGAGTATCTTTTACACATTGTAACATCAAGAATACTAAAGATCAACCATTAAAATGGGCTTTCACAGTGATACGCATTGGCTATAGAATAGTCAGGGTTCCAATTGCTGCCGTTAGTTGGTGTAATTGCATTTAAAATCGGTCAGAATATAGAAGAGATTTTGGATCGCTGAAGAGCTTTTGAAATGAGTAGGGTAACACAAGGTATAACACAACAGATACTATTTCAAACCTGAATATATAAGTAACCGCAAAACAATTAAATTAAATCACCTTGTCATTTAAAAATATTATTAAGAAAAACCTGTGAGATTGATTTGTTGATAATATTCACAATATATATGTACTAAATGATATAGTTGATATGTTGCATTTAAAGAATGGAATTACATGCATTATATTTAATGTCTGAATAAGAGTATCATTTATATGATACATAATATAATTGATCAATACTATCTTCATTACACGGTGACGGGGGATATTTTGGATTAAAGTGAGATTAGATAAAACATTTGGTAATATATTATCAAATAAACACTATAACACAATAGAAATATAGACAATATGTGTAGACAAATAAATATTACAGAATTATTCATCTGCCTACTCAATATCAATAGTTTAATGTTACCTCGGTGATAAATTAATGATAATTAATAATAATACACATATTATTAAATATAATATAATATTGAATTTTATATGACAAAGGTTTTTCACCTATAGTGTAAATTTTAACAAATAGTTTATTAGTATTGAATCTTTTTGTCTATAGTTAAGCAATGAAAGGCAGGCAATATAATGAAAGAATTACGCGGTATCAAAAACATCTTTGCTACAAAATTCACATTTGAATACCATGTCCAGTTTTATCTCTGGGGATATGTTTAAATGATAAACTGATTTTGATGTTAATGTATAAAATGTGTGAGTAATATTAAGCACTGTGTCGTTATTTCAAAAAGTAAATGTTATTTTATCTGTTCATACTAAATTTATATTTCTTAAAACAAAATCCCAAGATTATGTCGGTAAATTAACTTTAATATCATAATATCAAATTTTAAATGTCATTTAGGTTTAATATATTTTATAAACATCTGAATTAGAAGCTTTATGTCTGAGCCTATTGTAAGCTGTTAACTGTCATATAGCAGAAAAAATATTTTTTAAGTGAAAATTATAGTTAAAACTTGAGTATCATGAATTTAATCTATTAATTTGAAACACAGTTGTACAAAATGTACGATATTTCGACGTATGCAAACGTTTGTAGAAAGCACTTGACAGGTAATATAGGTTATGGCTATTAGACACAACAAACGTTTTTCAAGTTGTTGCATGATCCTGACATTGTGCCAAAAGCATTGTTTTACGAATAATACTTTAAAAATAGTATCTTTCTAATCCTAGTGGGATATAATATAAAATATAGATAAAAATTAATGCAAATTACCAGCTACGTCACTACTAGCTTTGACATGACCTAACCCTTTTCAATTTTAAATGCGCAATGTACAACGCACCTGTGAATAAATGGGCCGGAATAGTTATTGCAGGATTATATTATTATTAAATGTCATCATTACATGTAATGCATACATACAAAATAATTAAAACACATGACAATTATCAGCTGCAAATAGATGTCTAGTGGGCGGAGAAGTAACGTACTACGACTTTAAAATGAACTTACGTTTTCCACAGGCTTCAAATTAACTCCGGATTGAAAATAAATCTTAGATGAACAGTTCATTTGTTGTATTCCATCAAATTTACACTCACTAAAACACAAAGAACACTTTTATTATTTAAATCACTCAAAAACAAACCATGGAAGACAGCTACGGCCATTTTTACAGGTTAGGCAACTTTTGTGTTTTGTAATTCTGTAACATTTCTTTTTTACAAATGTGCATGCTATCATGTGAACAACTTTGTGGCTGTATAATACAATAAAATATTTTTACTACCCTTCTTATCCCGTAAATGTAATTCACATGTTTATACTATAAAATGCATTTATATAACTTTTCACGCTGTTACGTGTCAGATTTTTATTATTAGCATGATACTTTTTAAAATTATTCATTGGTTGGTGTATGTTGACTAACCATACTTAATATAATAAATCGATTACTTAATCTGTAAACCAACCAATTCCACTTGTGTAAAATGTTGAACAAATTTTTTTTTGATGAATGTGTATGTCATTGCATAGAGTTTTGTGGCACGTGCAAGTGGTTTTACGTATTTCATGTTTTGTAAATGTGCGTTTTGTGAGGGATAAAAAACTACAGCTAAATAAAATGGCATCAAAATCCGTTTTTAAAGTCAGCTGATTAGCAGATTAAGCAATCGATACCATAAATCTTTTGAAAATAAATTAACTACGTGTACAATAAAATCTAATTTAATCAATAAATGCATTTCCATAACACAATAACAAGTGTTATGGAAAGAACTAAAGTTTAATACACCATATACAAATTAGCATTTTAGCTCAGCAATCTAAAATATGATTATTTTATATTTTACCAGTTTTCTACAAATAATTTACATTAAATTTTTTAGTGTTTTTCACATACCAATTATCAATTAAAAACAATATAAACATTATCTTCATCATATTGCCAACACATCTATCAAATTTTATATAAAGACAATGATCTCATCTCATTAAAATTCTTTCGATTTGTTAAAATGTTCACGAAGTATTAATTAAAATATAATAATATTTTCTATGACATCTTTTTTATGACGTCAAAAGTTTACGGCTCCAAGCAAACATGTTTTAAAACTATTATTAATATGGAAACATAGATGGCAATACTAAAACAATATTTTTAATCCATGAAAAAAATCGTACTATGTAGATTACACATTAATTTAAGAATATTATTACACAGGTGGTATTAATGTTTTTTCAAATTTAAAAATATTTTAACTGCCGTAAACAAACCTCCTTAGATATGAACCGGCACCGGCAAAGCTGCCGTCAATCCTCTCTGTGTACGGCATTGTCTCGAAATTGGTTTTATTATGTATATACCTACCGCTATTTTGTCCCATCGCAGTCAGATAATGAATAAACATCAATATCTTCAGTTACGAATTTAGCACCCGAGAGGCCCTAGGCGCAATCCAATTGCGAGGTCCCACGCCTCAGTCGCAATAATTTTGTGATTTCTCGTTTTTTCGGGTCTCGCGATGTCTTCAAAATTCAAATTTCGTACTTCTTCCAAAATATCATGCTATCTCATTTTTTTGTTTTAGATTTCACGCTATCTAAACTCTAGTCCGGATTTTTTGGGGCCCACTCCCACTTAGGTACGCGCCTGGTGAGCCTATAGGTAAATCCGCCACTGAATATCTTCTCCTTAAATCTTTACTTAACAACGTTTCACTCTTTATTTTATCAATTTCATCGGATTTTTCCGCGAAATGATCTTTATTTTGAATGAAGTCACACAAAATTGCTTTTACACGACATTGATGGATAAATAAAATCGTTTCCCAATATCAGTGAAAATTTTAAAATCGTTTATAACTTATTTCGCTTTCTTTCCAGTCTTATTATTGACCAAAAAACGTTGCTTTTAAATCTACACAAATCAACCAAGGATAATAACAATACTATCATGAGCCATTCGTTTTCTTTCATGCAATGGAAGTTCTCGTAGAATTTTTTTCGAAGACATCAATGTCTACCTGTTCTTTAATTGTATTAGACAACTTAAACTGACCTAATTTTATGAATTTCACATCCTAACTGATGGTACAACTTTTCATTCAGTAAATCTCTTTGTAGCATGGTCCTGGCTATTGTCGTGGCTACCGAGGAGAAGTTGAAGTGAACTTCTCCGGGCGCATGAATCATGGGGGTGCAAGTTCTGGTAAGAAGTGACATTTTAAGTTAAAGAGATAAAAAAACGAGAAATCATAAATCTTGGAAGGAAGTATAAAATTTTAGTAAAATGAGAAACAGTAGACAGCGCAACAGTTTTACTTGCTCCAGCTGAATATGTAGCGAGGCCACTGGTCTTGGAGCAATTAAAATCGTTACGCCCCCTCGAATCATGGTTTCTCGTATATTTAGTTCTCAGACTTTCTTATTATTTTTACTTTAGTCCAGAATTTGTAGTTTATAATTTTACATACTGACTTGCGCCTGAAGTAGCCTGTTGCAACTGTTATTCAGCATATAGGCCACTAATCCTGGCAATAAAAGATAAAATTTGTGGGCTAATGATAAAAATATATTTTTATTTACACAATTACGTTTTGTTAATGATTAAGGATCTGTACAATTTAGTTAAAATATTAAATCATTCATTCTTTTATAATATGTAAAACCCATAATATGTTAGGTTTCTCTGTGATAATAAGCTTTTTTTAATGGTTAGCCAATCTTGCGATAGATGGAATCAGCGCTATCTTCCGAGGTGCAGTTCATGCATCTGGTTACAAATTCAATGCTGTGAGTCAGGTGGCAACACGTTGCTATCGTGCTGTCTCTTCCATCTAAAGATCTTCCAAGTCATTTCGGTTCGTATATGAGTGTAAAATGACGAATCTCACATCAGGCCACATCTGCTACCATACATACAGGAATGGGCTGGAGAGAGTCGTGAAAACTTCTTGTTAACTTAGACTTGCGTTCAGAAAAAATAAAACTCTCAGATAAAGCCAGTCCTTTAATACAATTTTTGTGTTTAACATAAAACACGTGACATAAAATTTGGTTGTATTTTAAATTTCATGCTAATTACATAATTTCGGGTCATAGTAAAAGATACATTGTCAATTTTTAGTTTTAAGTTGTTGTATAAGAGTGATTAAAATCCTGCTTTTCTCCATAACAGTGTTACAGCTCTTAGATTTATCAAGGTTCTTGTTTGCGTATCGATAGTACACCCTTAATCAATACCAGGAAACAGTTGATACATAACAATGGCCGTCAAATTTTGTGTAGAAATAAAAAAATAACTTAACGGATAATAAATTGAAAAAAATATATAACATAAATATAATCCAGGTCACTGACGAGAAAAAACAGATGGCATTGTTTATTAAATGTAGGTAAATTAATACGACACAGACCGTCACGTTTTAGCAAAAGAATCAACGAAATCCGGTCAACATATTTTTAATACGATCACTTACGCTCTCCTTTACGTTCCACCGCATTTCCACGCCCGTTATGCGAGTGTATACCATGAACTATCAAACGCTTATATTTTTTTTTCAAAGCTGACAATGAACCGACTTCATAAGTAGCGTGCATTAAAGCATTATATTTTGAAGATTTGATCGAGACAATATTAAACGTACACGTTTTGATATCAAAATTTCTATTATGTATTAGTATTACACAATTCCCGAGAAATGTAGCTCCAAACGTGATACTAGCAGAAAATAGTGAAACTGTCACTGCTTCTAGAAGTCTTTCTCTAGCAGTCGTTACTACGATATGATACTCCTATGATACGATAAAATTTATAATTTTACTTTATGCCAAGATCATATACCAATAATTCACACTTACCTGATTCGAATCCTGCTGGCTGGACAAACAAAAATTCACGCGTTGGTTCGGGATATTTTTCCAATCTGTTCGTCTTGCACTCCCTTATGCTTTCCTGCAGACTTCATAGCAAATTTCCATCGTTTTCATTATTTACATTAAACAAATGTATTTTTTCAATCACAGGGACTTTTTTATATTTTGACTAGTTCTTCGAGAACTTTGAGAAATTGTCAACCTCAACTCAGCCCACGATCTTGAGAAATTCTCCGTATAACATTCTCAGCATTTCACATGGGTCTTTGCGTTAATTGCACCATCTTATATATCCAAAAACGTTGGGAAAATATGATTTGCAACGTGATGCTGAAATCAATTATTCTTCAGATAAATTTCTGAGTAAATATACGGTACAATTCAAGACTCATTAAGGGAACATTTATCTAGGCTGTGGTTGTCCATGACAGCTAGTTTTTACGTATATAAAAATTGAATACAATAAATTGACCATATTTACAAGCTCTAATCTAATGACATCAAATTGATACGAATCGAACGATTGCGTCGTGGATTCTTTCGCGAAACAAATTGGCACCGATTTCGTGACGAAAATTGAGTATATATTTAGACACGGATAGAGAGAAGTTGATGATATGAATAAATTAGAATTTAATGTCTTCGTCTGATTCATAACTAAATACCCGATGATCTACTTTGTAGTACAACTATCGCTGTAGGAAAATTATTGACCGTTCATTAAATTATTGAAAATGATGTCGCCGCCTATTTGCATTGAGAGTATGTATTCATTTATTGATTTGTGACACAAAACCGCTAATCATTTAATCGCGCATAGATTACAACTATCCGTTAGACGTTTATAACAAATTCATGACTTGACGTTATTTACAAGAAATATTATTTATTACGACGCCATTAAGTCTGCTGTTATATTTATTCTAAGTATTTGTAACTTATTGCCGCCTATTTCAAATATTGTCACTTTAAAAAACAGGCATCCAACTCTTCATCTTTTAACTCTAGTTTAGCTTAGATTTATCTTTCCCTTCCACCACTCGCCGCGTATCCACATACCTATTATGTGGGCGTATGCCGTGTCGTAAAGAAAGCCATTCTTCAAAATGCCAGAAGTTTCCCAGCAGCTACTTCTCAAGATGTTGACTGAAAAGCACTAAAGTGTGCGTGATTTCAATTCTAGCTTATTCCAGTTAATTCCGTGCCTTATTGAGGACATACCTTCTTGCTCATTGTAAAATACCTCGAGGTTTTTGAAATTTAGACAATTTTCTTTCATACGAACCAAGTGACAAAATGACAAATGTGCCATTTAATTATAAGCTGCCAGATGATGTGATAAGCATTCTACATTTTGCTATATAAACATGCAACAGATTCTATAAAATCAGGTTAACAAAGCCTCGAGGCAGAAATGCTATTAAGAATATGCGGGATTTAAGCCCACAACCTCCAGTTCCAAGACATGCGTTCTTACCGGTCTGTCATCTGTATATCTACATTTAGAAGTAATTCAAATATCATGAATGTTGTTTGAAAACGACAACAATGTAAAGATTCATAATATTAGAACGCATATTTTAGATTCTCTCCATTATATGAATATTTTTCAAACAAATTATATAATATATACTTAACTATTTTTTATTACCGTGTATTACGCAGGAAATTAAATGTATGAGATACAGAACATACAGTTATATCACGGATTATCATAACCTAGAAAAAACTGTTATGTTTACAATAGAAAGAACTGAACCATGACTATGGCATATAATTATTCGGTTGAATCGATTTTTCCGAACGATTTTCATAATTTTAGTCTTCGACGAAAATAATCGGTTCAACAAGACGCTTATTAAAAATATACGGTTTAATAATGTAACCTAAATCAAATCATTCGTAGTATTTAGTAAAAACTCATTTTAAAATCACTCGAATAATTTATTATCAATAAATTCTGTGACCATTTTTTTCAGTTCTTTAGTCTTCATTTCTTGCGTTGATATCAGCTATATTTAATAGATAATATATTTATTTCTTCTTCCATACCTGCTCCCTAAGTGGAGCATATGGACACCATGAGCTGCCTCCAAGAATCCCTGTCGCCCGCCAGTATTTTTACGTCATCCCAGGTCATAGCTACATCCCGTAACTCCACCGAATACATTCTATAGATAATATTTAGCGGCCTTATGGGACGCTGACAACATGTCAGTTAAACTCTCTTGAGGCATCCGTGATGTGTATCCGAGTCAGATCTAGCGTCAAATCAAAGATAGTCTAAAATTTATGTTCATAGCACACTTAGTCTTGGGTAATTTATATTTACTCCCGGGATATTTCTGTCGAATAAAGTAGATCGCATATCGATACCAGAGCTCCAAGATACGCCTAAATAAGACCAGGTGTAAGGAAGGGGTGGGTGAATGGTGGGAGCTCGAGAATATACCTGATAAAGACTGGATGTAAGGATATGGCGGATGGATGGTGGGCACATTTGGTGTAACTCAATTTTTTTATTTATTTATTTATTACATGTTGTAACATTACAAATTACAAGTTTAATA
>JAGVSQ010013682.1:0-10985 GCA_022683975.1 Rhyacophila evoluta
AAACTAAATTACATAAATATGTATATGAAAACATAAATAATATGACATTGAATATGTTTCATATATTGTTGAGCTGTAACAAAAACTGTATTTATACAACTCATTTACTCCATAACTAAAATGTCCTCTAGTGGTCAAAAGAAAAAAGGTGTGAAGTTCAGTGCTGGATTCAAATCCTATAACTTCCAAGTATTAAAAATAAATTAAAGATGAATGTATATATTCCGACTGGAGATCTTTATTTTCTACATTCGAAACAAATATGGTAAAATATACAACTATGAAAATTACTAAATATGTAATTATTATAGTGAATATTGTAAACTATTATTACAACAATGTTAAAATTTGTTTGTTTCCTGTGGTTTTTATTTATTTAAAATTCACCAGTTGTTGTAGTGGGAAGAGTTTTAAGAAAATCTTTGGTTTTTGTGGTGTATTAAGGTCTTGATTATTATTACTAAAATATATTAAGTTTTGTATGCGTAATTTACATATTTCCGTATGAATAATGCATGATGCCTTTAATGGAATTATAGTATCCACACAAATCTAGCGTTTATTGGCTAATGGGATTTGTTTGTACCATTTTAGTTATTATTATACATTGTTTCTTCGATGGTGGATGTTGTAGAATATAATATATGTACATATATAATATAAAAAATGTATCAAATAAACATTGGGTGGTTTTTCAAAAATGAAATATAATTGGTAAAAATTATCCAGAGAAAATTTTATTTTTGAATTATACACTATGAGTTTGAATCTAGTAGATTCCATTATTTATTACTAGTTTACTCTTATTTTTAGTTTTTCTTAGTTTTGTCTTCTCGTTAGCGTAGTTCGTAGCGTGCGCGCCTAGCGATTCGGGGAATGCGGATTCGATTCCTCATCTCTGCAGGACAAAATGCAGGACTGGATGCTCATTGGGTTGAGTAATTGTCTGACAAACAATTCTCGTGAAAAATAGTCTGTCAAGACGTCTTTATATTGCGGAAATACATATACTCCTCTTCAGGAGTGGATATCTTTGCACTTTGTAGATCCATATGCTCCACGTTGGGCGCGAGCATGGTAGAGATTATTATTATTATTAGAAAGGAATCTTTTTTTAACGTTACTATTAAATACACTAATATTTTTAATGTCGTGCTTAGCACGAAATTTCATTGAACAATATTGACTAAAGAGACTTTTTTTCATCTTTTGTAATTTTTTGGTGTGTGGTATACGAGGTATTTATTGCCTTGCCATACGCTATTATACTATGGTAGTTTTTTTTTTTATTGAAACCTTTCGATAATCTCTCTATTTTAGAGTGTACTGTGTAGGTATACTCCATGTTGGGAGCAAACGTGGTATATATATAATCTTATATTAATGTGTAACTGCGTGTGTTTTTTAATATAATTTGATTATTACGGCGGTCGATAGTTTGAAAATAATAATATATTGTTTAAAACCAAATATTAAAAATAATGGAGATATAGATTTTTTAACCATTTTAAGTCCGTTTTGAATACAGGAAGTGCAAATATCGACAATGTCTTACCCTGATAAATTATTTTTTTAATAACTGATTCTAGCCAATATTATGCACTCAGTCTTGATTTTTTTCAAATACATTCGGATTTGAACCTGATACTTCCAGTACCGAAGCATGCTAATTGACGACTCGGATACCAATACTTAATTATTAAAATCATTGAATATATCTCTGCAACGTAGATGTTTATAGTCAGTGTCTTGAAGTGAAAAAGTCGCTTAAACATTTAAAACAATCACACTGATACTATATTAAGTAATATTTTTATTTTTGTCTATTTTTGGATATAATATTATAATAGTAATAATGTTGCGTCAAGATTTTTATTTCTCTACGTAGAGGTTATTGTGTCAGTAATTTCTGGATTTTCTTATTTATTCGTGATAAGCGTTCTGAACAATAAAAACGGGAAATCATGAACATGTCAGGCATCAAAGAGAATAAAAACAAAATGGCGGAGTGTAATGCCAGCTGACCCATAGAAAGGCGGAAAACATTAATTTGTATTTCAGGTGGAATGAATGGCGACCCTCTTCATAAGAATGTTTCATATTATCAAGCATATATTTACCGGTATAAATGTCCGACCATAACATAATTGCTAAAGTAATATAACGCTCAAGTAAGCATTATATTATGCATGGTATACTAAACTCGTGTTAAAGCAACATATCGACAAGTTATCGATACAAAATTATGGTTTTAAAATATGGAGATTGTTAGTTATAATGTTGAAACACACAATGAAAAGTCGTAGCTAATTTTTCGTAATTCCATCATATAAAATTACTACTGAATTAGAGATTAAGCCGAATACAGCAAAAAACACATTTTTTAGATTACACAAGCGAGAAACGTTAGGTTAGGTTAGGTAAGTAAGTTAGGTATTATTTGATGATTGATTATTTTTTTTATTGATTATTATTAACTATTTTAAGCCAACCAAATTATGAGAATATAATATAGCATATATGATTTTGAGTATTAAAAAGTTTGGTTGCAAACCTTCCTTCAACATAATATAATCTCAACATATTTACTAATGACAGCAAATAAAATTAACTGGCGGTGAATTTGAAATGTCATCACATTTTGGGACAAAATTAAATTATTATCATTAAAAATAATTGTTCTTAAAAATTAGCTGTGAGTTGGCAAGACTTATTTCAGCATTTAATTGAGGATTTGTCTTGATTTTGATATTATTTGATTGTATTTTAATATTTATCTAGATGTGAAAGATTAAAAGTGTTGTTGCCGAATTATTGTATTTGGAAATCGATAAAATTGTTATTATATTAAATTATAGTGAAATAAGTAAATAGATAATACTTAGAGATGTACACCTTTGTTCTTTGTCATTCAATGTGTATTTTAGTTGACTTTTTGATATTTTTGATCTATAAGTGACCTGTCTAGTCCATACACATGATATGATTGCAGTACTACGACAAGAATATTAGGTTATTTTTATATCAAATATAATTTTAATTTGTTAGATAGTTTGTAACAAATTTTTGAAATAAAATAAGGAAAAACTTGTGTCATAAAAATAAGATTAATAGGAAAGTATGTGATTTTATTGAAACAGTTCGCGGAAACAAAACACGTAAACAAATAAATAGAAAATCTGTATATTTTTTTGCAAACTTTCATAACAATTCATTGTACGTTTTCTGTTAATTTAGAAAAACATATTTTCGTTTTAAAATACGTAAATTTTAAACAAAATCTGTTACTAGGAAGGGCAATTACTTAAAAGACGATATTGACTGAAAGTGTTTCGTTGTCACTCTTACAATGCAAATAATATTTACACAAGTAGAAGGCCTTAATACCTTCATGAATATTTTGATTATAAAATCCTGTTAATACATTCACGGGCCATTAACTCAAGAAAAGGAAATCTTCTCAGAGCTTCTTCTTATGCATATATTTTCTTTGATTTCTCGGAAAGGGTTACGAGAGGTTTTATTTGATTTTGTTTTCCATTGAAAAGAGGCGATCGGAAAGATATTAACTCAATAACCATCGGTATTGTTTGGCTATAAAGTAATATACTTAACATAATATATTATTTTCTTCGATCTTAAAAGCAGCAATATCAAGATTAAAAAGCCGAAAATGTGGCTTTCACGTATAATGTTATTTCTACAATGTTATATTCTTTTGCAGTTTACTTAAACGATCCACTGTTATAACTACTATACTTTTTTCTATTACATTCTTCTTAGCATATACAATATTTTAACCCGTAAACTACATAATTATCAAGCCGGTCAATTCATTAATCCTCTTACGAATTTTCACGTCTTCCCATTTTTATGATTAATCTCTTCAATTTTGATTTTATGATACTTGTATTGGTCAATATTTCATACTCCATCGCTTGATTTTGATATTGACGAATGACACCATTTAGTCCCAAATATCCAATCATATATTATTCATCATGAATGCCTGTGACGTGGTACCTATTTTTTTATATGCATATCCTGATACGTAGTTTTTTAATATACTGATATCCTTTGCAGTATGAGTTTGGGCACATTTAATATCTTGTGATTCCGATAAAATATTATTTCATTTCATTTTCTTCGTATTAATTATTGACAAGTTTGGCTCATATTTTATGAAAAAGGTGATCAAAAATATTCTGGAAGACTTAAATACAGTTGTTAACCTATTCGAATTGAGTGCAATTCGTGAGAAAAGTTTTGTGTCACGAAATAAATTAATAATGAATTTTCACTGAATATTGTTTTTTTATCGATTAAAGTTCTAAAGTATTCTCAAAACGTCTGTACCAACATTCTATGCAAAACCCAGTTTTACACAATTAACGTGAATTAACATATTCGAGATAGATCAATAGATTCTAAAATACATATTCTTCAAGAGGGAAAGATCTTATTGAACCAGTTTTTTTACAGAAAATATGAAAATATGAGTTATTTTCCTCTTTATAATCTACCTCTTCTTTACACCTGCTATCCAAGCGTATACCATGGCGTAATAAACGTAAAGTTATTTCTATAGTTTATTGATACGAGAGTATGCATGATTCTTAAATGTCGTAATGGTTAATTGGTTTAATAGACAATAGAATCGATATGATAATCTCTCCCTTTCAACTGAGATAAGATGAAAAATCCAAAGAATGTATTTGGCATCGTGTAATTGGCCAACTAAATAAATTATTTGTTTTTAAATGATCTCTGAAAATTTTGCTGCAAATTAAATTAATACGAACTATAATCAGATTTTTTATAGTTAAGAAGATCAATAAATATACTATTATGACTTTATTATTATTATTATTATTCAAATTTTTAAATGTAAAAGACTTCTTAAAAAAATGAGTACATTTTCGTAAAATATGTATCTGAGAATCATATGATAAAACAATTCGTGAGAATTGTCAGATAATTTCTACTTAAATCCAGATGTTTTGCGATCGATTTTATCAAATCAAACATCAAAGGTCAAAATGGGTATATTTATAAATTCAAAACTTTACTAGTTTCCGGAAGTAGTGTTCATTATTAAGTATGTCAATTACCTTATCCGTTGAAAACGGCAGAGAATTAATGTAACGAAATTACAGCGCCATTTATTTAATTGATATTATTTTATGAATAATTATACTTTGTGAAAAGTATCCGTTTAATAAAGTTGTAACAAACAGGTGCGTATAATTTTTTGCGTGAAATAAAATTTTAAAGTAAACAACAAGCCATTTTTCGGCTCTCTAATTAAAAATATGGTCGGATCAAAGTTGTTTGCAGAATTTCATTTTCACGAATTTCTCTTCCTGTCGTTGGTATTATCTAAACACGAGACAACTATGTTTGTAAGTCAAATAATGTTTACAGCAAAACTGTTTACGAATATATTATATTTTTTACTGTCAGATTTAAATCTGACAGAATGAATGTTTTGTTACATTTTGCACGCAAAATATTATAAGGTAATTGTAGTCAGCAGAAGCCGCATGAAAGGTATTTAATTTTGTTTCGTACGTATTTTTTATCAATCGGATTATGAATATTTGTGAAGAAATAATTTTGAGTAATAGTAATTGAAAAATAATGAATGCTATGAATGTTTCAACAGAGTTTCTTTTTAGCCTGTCGCTTCTAACAATCAATGTAATTTTTCATTTTAGAATGCCCTTGCAGATACTTTGTGCTTAAATTTAATGATACCTATGCATCATGGAAAGAACTATAAGGGTCAATAACGAAAATTTCATATTCTCCCCGAATATGTTCAGTAGATATCATTATTCTCTTGATTTTATTTTTCAGGAGATACGCTTATAAAAAATATTGACACTGTGTAAATAACTATTTTAATTAATTTGTAACTATGGAATTGTATCAAGTATATTCACAATATAGATGTATTATGGCGTTTATAAGACTTAAAAGTTTCCGATATGAATATTTGAATAACATACATAACTATAAAGGCTCTGGGATATTGAATTCGACCTACTGAGGCTGGCAGGGATCTAACTGCATACGTCATCCCGTCACGTACAAGATACCAATCGCAGTGAGCAAGCATACAGCTAGATCGCTCCTTGCCGCGATAGATCGAGTTCAGTTTTCAGCCTTAAATAATTGTTCTTATGGGCATACTTTTTATTGAATATTGTTGAATCTAGGTTTGGCTGATTAATTTCATTTAGATAACATAAAGTGGCTCATGCGACAGTCAATTTTAATGACTGAATAATAGAGTATTATTTATGAAGAATTGTTCTTTCTATTTAATACCTTTTAAAAAATTCTATTACACGTTTTATCACTTGATCAATCAGTAAAGAATTGTCTTTTTTTTAATAAATTCAATGAAATATACCATTAATTGTTTGTTTTTGCTAAAAATGAAAAAAAAAATACCTGTATCGCAAAATAAAGCGACAGATATTTTATTATACAGAAAAATTTCAATATCGGAGGTATTATTGCGACGAATGTATTATAAAGGCCAAATTACACGATCAGACAGGTTTTCAGTTTTGCTACGATGTAAAGTATGTATTACATCGAAGTACAAAATTAAATTCTAGTGAAGCTCGACGATACAACTTTTGAGTTGTTGTAAGAAATTTTACGGTGTTGAGTTTTTCAAAGGACTTTTTCTGAATTACTTTTTTTTTATTTTCAGGCGACCGAAAATAACTAAAGTTTTCTGTTATATTTTTTTAAAGAAAGGAGTTCAAATTTTTTAATAATAATAACGTACACGAACAACGTACAACCAGTGTATAAAATATGTAACTAAATATTAAGAATACGTAAGTTTTTTAAATTCATAAAAGTATGCTTATTGTCAATACGTATACATACTTAATATGATAATTATGTATCCTACAAAATCGAGAAGAGGTTGATTGATAAAATTTCAAATAAACAGAATTAAGCTTAAAATACGCACTTTAATTCGTTTGAATATTAAATACAAATATTTTTTACACGTTTTACATATTTTTATAAATATAGTAACGATTTTTTTTAGTATTTCATATCATCAAAAGCAAAATCCCAATCACAAAAATTATAAAATTAATAATTATGAATGTTGAGAAATTCAAAATATCGTAGCCCTCAATATTCAAAATTACTTATTCGATAATCAGAATTTATATGACTTAATCTAGTTCTACCAAAAGGATATACGCTGAAAATGCCGAATTAGTGCTTGAATTTCACTTTCAAGTTTGAAAAAAGAATGGCCTGTTTAATTAGCTACTAGGAAAAAGCTTCAATCTTATCAATTTTACTGATTTTTTTAAAAATAACTTGTTCAATTAATATCATATTGGATCAATAAAACACCAGTTTTAACCTTCATGTACTTCAAGGTTGTGCCTGTATAATGTTTTGGCTTTGGCATTTTTCGCGCCTCGTGTAAAATCTGTTATGTGTGGGTTGCGTTCTTTTTCCTTTTCACGGTAGGTATCTTTTACAACACAACATTTATTGGATTTGGAAATGTGACCTCATATACTGAGTAATTCACACGGTGGTTAATTAAAAGCACGCTTCGTTATACCGTGGTATACACTAAAATATATATACGGACAAGACTGGTATGGCGACGAAAAACCGATTAATAATATTACGAAGTTTTTGATCCAGTGCACAAAGACATTTTTTTTTAAAACGCACGATGGTCAATTATTTGAATTTTTAATTGATAACCACTGCTTATGGTTAGAAGTTTTTGAATATCATTTGCTACTTACGTACTGTAGGGGATACTTGACAAATTAAATGATCGAGTAAAATAATGGTTATGCATAGTTTTGGGTTTTTTGTACTTTCATTTTTTATATGGTTAAACAAAAATTTGTGAATTTTTTTTGAAATGTTACTGTAATATTTTTATTGTTTACATGTAAACAAGGATCCGGTCATTCGGTGTAATATGGTTATAAAGTTGGGCGTACACTGAATTATTTTTCCCTGTCTGGCGCGTAGTTCAATCATTAGTAGGGGTCTTTGGCAAGCGAAGTGGAAACCTTCTCAAATTATGTGCGTATTAGCTCCACTGCTCTCTCACTCACTTGGAGGCCATAAATTGAATCATTACAAGCTATCGATCACGATTTTAAACAAGCCCCTGGAGGGCACTGAACCGAATACTTATTTTCATTAATATAACATTGCTATTTTGCGAGTAAACTACGTCAGAAATACAAATAGGACTACGATAATATGTATCCAACTACATATATGAGTTCATCGAAACGAACCTCTCATATTCCACAAACCCTAATAATTCAATTCTTCAAATATTGTCATGGTAAATTTTGTATTATTTATTTACACTTTGGTTTTGAAAATCTTAAAATTCAAGTAAGAAATTGGCCCAAAAAAATATTTATAGCCATTTTATATAAAAACACCACATTATATTATTTGTGTGCATAGTATATATTTTTTTTAATTGGACGTGATAATGCAAAATGCTCATTGTTAGTATATCTCGCTAATATCACAAACGAAGATATATTGTTGTTTAGCAGTCAAAGAACTATATGTTGTATAATTCTCTTAATAATTATTGTTTCTTATATACATTATGAGGCCCCTCCAATACTCTTTATCACCCGCCAATTGCTTTGAATTATAATATATCATACTAAAAATTCACTTATAATATCCGTCTTTTGAAACGCTAGAATTTTACCTATCAAAATAATTAAAGCTCTTTGGAGGCATGCACAGGACGTGTTCTAATTAGTTTCAGTGTAACTATTTAAAATTTGATTTACTAGTCCTGCAAAATGCGCTATGGTGGTATATTCAACAGTACATTATAATATATTTAGTTAGAAATAATCGTGATTCAGTGGTTAATTGTTTTGAACCAAAATTTGGGTAATCTCTGGCTACATCCTGAAATCCTCATTACAGTAGAACCTCAATATAACGGACTTATGCGGGTGAATGTGTCTATTAAATCCAAAACTCCGTTATGTAAAAAAAAGGTTTCTATTTCTAACCAGTGCTTAAGATTTTCTCCTGCCACTTATTCTCCAGCATTATTCTGTATTATATCGCAGAAAACAGAAACTTCTAATTCTAAGAATCTTGGTCACCAAACAAATTCATCTTTTCAGTTTTGCTGATTTAAGGATGTTTTGTCCGTTATGTCTGAAGTCGGCCATATTGGGATCCATTGTATCGAGGCTATATTGTATTATGTAATAATATAAAAATATTAATTCACGCTGCAGAGATTAAAAAAAATCTTCTTTCACAAGTTTTTTTAGTTTCCTCAAAGGAGCTGTAGTATAGAAAGTTAAAAAAAATATGAAACCATTTTTTTACTCAGATTTTGATGATTGCAACACTAATATATAAGTACTGGCGATTAACCTAAAAATACACAGCCGCAATCCGTCATATCCATCTCTGGATTGCAATCGACCGTTTGCCCAGGCCTGTCTTAAAGCACTCCCTTGTTTACATTTTACCTCCTTGTTTATCTAAGACAAGTTTAATTTATAATATCCTTGGTAAGTATTTATGCAAGAAGAAAAGATTCTTCCCAAAGCTATTTGAGAGCTTTTCGCGCGTAATAATTTCAGCATTTATTATTCATATTCTTATACGTTAAATAATAAAATATGTTTCTGTTACATACTGCATTTTCATAGACACATAAAACAAAGAATTACTTGACTGCTGATCATTGACTACATAAAAATTCTTAAGCTCGAATGATTTTAGTCCATGATATAAAACTAATCCTTGTAAAATAAAATCTATCTAAGACACATCTAAACTCTTCATGCTCACTCCAAAACTGTAACATATGGATATATTTACTGTAAAAACTACCACTTCACATGGAATATACAGATTTTACACCTTGATCGATTATTTCATACGCGTTGTCAATCAATCGTTCACTCATTTAGTAACTGATCTTTTATATTAAAATTGAAAAAAAAAACGTAATATTGCTATGGGGTTAGAATCAGTGATTTCAGATACAGAAACATGCATGTTTACTTATCGTCTATTAGTAAATATTAAAGTTCCTTTGTTGACAAGTTTAATTCGTAGGCTTGACAATTAATTATCATAGATTGTGTGTACGATTTTCCTACCTCTGTAAAATTACAATCGAGGATATTAATGTCGAAAATTATAAAATAATCAAATTTCTGACAGCGAATTTAGTGGAAATCAATATGTTTGCATAAATCTGCACGTTGCCAAATTATTCAGGATACTGATACGATAATAGGTCATATCAGTGTTTTGCGTGGGATGCTTTTCGGTTCAATGTTTTTGACATATTCAAACGTTTATTTAATTATTGAATGGATAATATAAACTAAAATATACAGGTGTACGTGAAACTCAATATATTTATGACGTTCATATATAATAATTCAACTTAATATGTAAACTACCACGGGACGGTTGGTTATGTAACTTTTTATCGATCTGGTTAATGATGTTATATTTTTTATTCATGTAGCATCGTTGCCAACGCGGTTGAATATACTCTCAGAACCTTAATAAGTAAGTTATAACTAGAGAGTACTGATGAAAGGATGTATCGTACACATAGAAATAAAAATGTAACTGTTATGCCATAGAGAAAGCTACTTGAATATATTGATATGTGAATTGCAGAAAATTATTTTTATACTGTTTACTATGATACGTAAGGTACGTAAAGTGATTTACGCATTTTCAGTTTAGTGATTTATTTAAATTCTAAATTATTTAAAATTGGTACAAATAGTATGTTATATGTTCGCTCACTGCCCACATATAATTTAGATTACTGAAAATTCTGAAAGGCGAAACCCGGGTCGCTCACAGTGATCTCACATATAGAAGCTTACCAATTTTAAATAATTTAGAATTTGAAATCAATTTCCATCAAGCACCATCAG
>JAGVSQ010013683.1:0-10984 GCA_022683975.1 Rhyacophila evoluta
GTGGGGGCGTGTTTAAGATATTGCATTGCGACAAACTTCATTGCCATGTGACAGTCCGCCGCCATCTATGTATTTTGACATCTAAATATGAGAGTTATACGTCGGCTTTACCAAAAATAGTATGAAATGGCAATATAGTACATACCACCCAACATGGAAATGGTCCACATTGACACGTCTAAGTCGTCTCATCATGTCCAACTGGTACTCCTCTTCATCCATGTTCTCATCATTGTGTTTTGGGAATGGAAAGCAATTGGTAATCTCCAAACGATCCTTTACAACAAGCCCTAATAGAGCCCCTTGTGCAACCTCCATATTGCTGCATGATTCTTCATGGCAATGCTTCACAATTTTCATAACAGCCTGTAAATCAAAATAAACAATGAAATTATTAAATCGAATCAGACCGGGTATATAAATAAACTTAACATTTTACTTGGCAGATGCTTCGGCAAAATACAAACGTCACCCGAAAAATTCGTTATGTTTGGTATGCCCTAAGAAGTAAATCACATGAGTATTCCACCGAAATTGAAATATGTGAATGGCTAAAACAACTCACCAAGCCATCGGCTTGAACATGCGATACTGTGGAATCAGCTTCTGGAGCTCGACGAGCTGGTGCAGGACGACTCGCCATTTTTAAAGGAAAGAAAGACAGAGTTCTGACAACTAACCACACTTCTTCACACTAACCTTATATTATTGCCATGTAAAAAAAGCTACTTACTATGTTATTTTACAGCCGTCTTAAAATATTATAATATTTTTTTATGAACTTATTCTAACTTTTCACTTATTTATTAAAATACTTTTTTGTTTATCTCAAATTTTGCAGGCTTGAATATATTATTATAAGCTATGATCATATAAAACTATCCTAAAGTAAATTGATGAAAAATAGTTTTCTTCAGTTATTATAGTGTAATAAATGAATCAATAGCTCAAATTATACATAATTTATTTTTATTATACTATAAAAAAAGCAAAGTTGTGGCAATACCTATACCATTTATATTTTTCTATTAAAATAAATTGTCAGAAATTAATATTCAAAATTATAAATAGACACCTTTTTCAAATCAGTTTATTTATAATCAGTGGCAATTTGCGCACAGGCACTATAGAACTGCAACATCCCCTACTTTTATTTGATATTATCAATAATTCTTAATATAATGAGTCATGAATGAAAAATCGTTATATGGAACTGTGTGCTTTACAGTTCCAGCGGCGTGGTGTTCGACTGTTGTGCACATGCGCACATACGAAGCTGTACTTGAGACTGTGAGGGGGAGAGAGCACTGTTACTTCTTTAGTGCCAACTGCAGCGTACTGGTGGGAGATAGTTTTATTAAGTTTCTGAATGAATATTCACTTTATACATGTTTGCTTTCTTTTATAAAATTTTAAAACAAATGCTAAACATTTTCTACAGCAGCACCCCCACTAATTTTAGTTATAGCCACCACTGCTTATAACAAAGGTAGTCAACTTTTTTATAAATACCATTCACTTTTGTATCTTTATTGGTAGTAAATTTTTTTAGGTCTCGTGGTCTCGTGCTGGATAAAATTGTCTATTTTCGCAAATTCGTATTTTTGGCACGGCGGCACCACCACATGGTTTGTATGTTAGGAACATTTGTATCAATTTCGCTACTTTTGTTGCCCCTTATATGATGCTGCCTGAGCACGCCACAGCCCCGGCCACCGGTTCCGCAATAACTTGGTTTAGCACACCCATAAACTACTTGCAAAGCATTGGAAAAATCCCTATTTTTGCTACTTCACCTTTTGTAAGTATATAGATAAAAAACAAGTCATAGAAAAGCAACCTTAATTTATTTCTTTCCATTTTGGAATGTCTATATAGTCAAATGTGTGTTAAAAATTAAAACAAGTAAATCAATGTGATTTTATTTATTTTTATTTTGTATGAAGAAAACTACAGTTTTCAGATGTTAGAGGGCATCCATCCGGATGGTTTGAATGAAACCAACATGGCCGATGACTGAACAAAGAAGTATTTGTCCTTTTCTTTTTTTTATAATTTTGTATCTTCGACAAATGTTTAAGCACTTCTGTTTTGGTTCTTGGATATCGAAGTTTTACCTTTCCAGAAACTACTTCAAAAATATGATGGTTATTGCGGAGCAGTGTTTGTAAGCCTCCACATTCATTTTTTAGTAATTTTAGTTTTTCTGATGAAATGTATTTAATAAGGTCACAGAGGTGAATGCACCCTCCTGAATTCCATTTACCATTTGAATAGTTTTTTTCTTTCAGTAGATTGGTGGTGACAATAGATACTATTTCGTTAACAACAATCTTTTCAATTTTTGTGCAATTACGTACTTTTTCTATTCCTTCTCTAGGAGTAAAATTTGAAGCCCATTTAATGGGATTATTAGAGTTAGAGACATCAGATAAATCATTTAGGCCTTTGGTGGAATTATTAATACATCTATTGTCTATGAATTTCTGTATCTCATTGCATTGAAAATCATGATTGTCTTTAGAATAAAGTCTAGCGGTACCCACTAAGCAAATTCTTTTGGTGCTTGGTATTTTAAGTCTATCAATTTTAGTTTTTATTCCACACGTATCACAGATAGCACTGATGTATTCTAAATATTCATTATATTGACTTTTAGAGGAATCTTTCCTTTGATATTTACTGCCATCAAAGTCAAATGCACAGCACGGGAGTAAGAAGAATCTACAAAAGTAAGAACTTCTAGCAGCCAGCACAGGAATCCAAGGTGTTAATTCATCTGAATGATTTCCAATTAACCAATCTACATCTTTATACAAACAATTTTCTGACGGAGTTACTGGTTCAACCTGTAAAATAATTAAAAAATAATTCTTTGGTGTTACCACATTTTAGATAGTTAAATAAAGTCACAAACTCATAATTCTAAGTGTTCAAAATTTCTGTTTACAGCTATTGTCTATTTTGGCTGCTATCTCATGTCAAGGCTATATATGCTTTAAATAATAACTCTGACCATTTTAAATACATTCACTTCTGAAGTTTACCAGTTTTAAATAATTTTGAATTTAAAATCAATTTCCATCAGTCAAAAATATTAACATTCACTTCTAATTCAAATCCCTTTCGATTGAAACCATAATGAGAAGTGAGTATTTTTTCTGCCATTTAAAAGATCGCTGCTAAGAAAAAGAGAGGAATGTTGGAGTGTGTAATTTTTAAAATTCAATATGAACACAATCATTTTAAAAATTAAATCAGAATAAGGATAAATCTATTATAAACCTATTTTTAGTGAATAATAATTCTTAGAGTATGTTTGTAAGTCAAAATTTAACCTGAAGCTTAACAAAATCTGGATAAAGATCCCATATTCCTCTCTTGCGAACATCCACTCCCCTTCCAGGGTGACCTTCGCTGGTCAAAATATAAACTAGTAATCCATTTCCACATCCCAAATCAATAAAAGATTGCATATTCTTAGTATTGGTTAACATTCTCTCTTCCTCCCAGAGTAGAAGAAGATATGAAGCAATTGCGACATCTTCAAAAACAAATTTAGAAGGATCTGTGTTTTCTGGCCATATCTAAGAAGGAAATTGGAAAGATGAAATAAGAAAATGATTCATACTATTACAATATTTTAACAAAAACCAATATGAAAATATTTTTGATGAATTAAATTCATGTCATATTGCAAACATGAAAAAATTGATAGGAAATTTAACATAATTAGAATTTTTTGTATTCATATTTATTACTTACTTTCACCATCTCTTGAGCGTATTTAATTTTTAGTTCCTGATATTTATTACTGTAAATATCTAAGGAGACTAAATTTAATGATCCATCAACAAAACCATTATTCGAAGATTCTGAAAGTGCCCATTTTTGGATGCGGGGAAGTAATTTCTCCTTCAGCCATTGCAATGATGGCTCTGCTTCATTAACTGCAATAATATAAATAGGTTTAGTGACATAGTTTATTTGTAGATTTATAATCACATAATCACAACAGACATTTCTAGACTCTGATTTTTTGGATACCAATAAACAATTGAATTCCAATAACATATTTAAATTATTTTAGAAATTTTGTCTGATCCTCCTTAAGCGGCATTTTTTTTTGAATACTATATAGTATAGTTTACTACTTAGAATTAAGTAACATGGAAGTGCAGTAAAACTGATTAGGACTCTTAATATGAGGTTTTCAGTTTATTATGTGAACATATATTAATGTTTTATTAATATTTCATTTTATGATGAAAAAAAGTTGATAGAGTGGGGCAATTTCACTAGTATTTGATGGCAAAACTGATTTACCTGAAGGAACATCCAGGACAATTTTATCATCATCCAACTTCATATAGTAAGGAAAGTCAGGTGCCAGATGTATTGTACCGATTGAATCAGATAGATTGATAAATATAGCTCTATCATTATGGAAATCTAAAATTGATATCCTGCATGTTTCTTTGTAGCTTGTACTACGTGGTAGTAATCTTTGCAAAGATATGTATACATGTGAATGCTCACTGTGGTGACTATCAGGGAAACTTAGACCATCATCAAGGGCATCATCGGTCAAGTGAATTAAAGGTGTTTCCGAAGGTGAGATCGCGGTAATTATAGCAGATGGTGAAGCGGTTTTAAGAAAATTAAAATTGAGTTTCTGGCACTTGTCAAGAATGTGTTCAGAACAATTCGAATAATATATCATACTGCAATTGAAAATTTGTATAACCCCACTTAGACGTCTATTTACAACATGTGAGTTTTTCAACCATATTTTCATAGCTTTCCAAAATTGTTCACGATTTATTGTAGACATGTTTTATTTATAATCTCTTCTTGTGAATTATTTAGATATCTATTGTTGAATATAACTTCATTGAAGATTTACATTTACTGCAATACTTATTTTATTATTCCGACTTTTACTTCCAGCTGTCAAAATTAGTTGCCAGTAATGTGTTAAATTTGTGGCACCTTCTTTCCTCGAAAATAAAACCCCACTCTAAAAATAATCTCTATCATAATTTTTAAAGATAGTTTTGAGATTTAATAGAAATTCTACCCCCAAAACAAGATCGAGTGAAAGTTACAATACAAGCTTCTCTGAGAAGATTAACAATACTATGGAAGCTGTAAAATACTTAATTAAATAAGCCCTTGCATTCAAGTATTTCGTTTGTAGTATTGACTTTTTAAGTACCATCTTTCTAATGTGGATATTATGAATTTTTCTCGGGAAAATGCGAGCTTTATCTTGAAAATAAGCTCCGGAGTGATTTTTAGGAACCCAAAATAAATTTAAGACCGCGACTTATATTTAAGGAATTTTATTATATTACATACCAAATTCATCACTTTCAGTAAATTGATATTAAGTCGTTTATATTATTTTAACTGAAAATGAAATTTGAAGATTTTAAATGTAGGGTAACCTGTATACAAACTAATTATTCTCACTATAAGGAATATCAAATTACAACATATTGCAATACCCAAAAAAGTTTCACTGGTGGTGGGGGTGTGTTTATGTGGGGGCTGTTAAAAGTTTCATGTTTTTAATGAAAATATGTTTATTTATATGAGTAAAAAGGTATTGCATGTGAGGGATTCATATTCATCTGTAGCAAAATGCTTTTATTTAATCGGGAAAAGCTTACATTTTATCGTTTCATCGTTGTTGTTGTATTTACCGTTACTATGGCTACAGCGCGCGAGTTTTTAGCTTTGATGTTTTTTAATGAAAATAATAATTAAAAAATGAAAAACTGTTTTTATGAAGATGTTTAAAAATAATATTTTAAGCATTAAAAAATAAACAACCTTATATATCTCTATATAGCTTGTATATCTCAAAAATACACATTCGTGCCTTGTTATTTTTTTACGATTATTTCATTATTGAAAATATTAATTTATTTGTTTCCTTGCATACACTTCTGGCTCTATTTGCCAAAACATTTTTAAAAATACTTTTGTATTTGCTTATTAAATAAACTTGGATGCTGGGACATTGTCTAAGTTCTTATTTTTGGTATAAATTATTTGGCAAAATCTTAAGTCAAATAAAAAAAAATTATTCAAGCTAAGTATTCACCATAAAAGCTCTAAAATTTGGCTTATTAACATCGTTTAATTTTCCAGATTGCGATTCCTAAGCATGCTGGAATCAATTGCTTATCATGGAATCAGCAAGCGGGCTACATTGCTCTTGGTGGTGATGATGGAATGCTTAAAGTGCTTAAACTGGAGTCTGGTAAGAAGCATAGCTTATCGAATATCAAGTTACTCTAATTCCTTTCTTAATATTTTGATTTGTAAGTACATTACTCACCACAATTTTTGATATCTTTGTAACCATCATACTTTTGTCTTATATTCATGATTCTCATTAAAAACACATATATTTTTTTATAAAACTATGATATTCTGAAACATACACATCAAAAAACATGATTTTGGGATTGTAGAATTGGGTTTCAAATGGAATGAAATGAAGGTTTTGTTTACTCCATTGCTGGTGAAGCGTCTATCAAAAATAATGGCTGTGAACAGAATATGCTCGGTGTGACTTTTGTCTCATTTATTCCCTACTAAATTTTAGTGTACAAGTCTTTTGGTGGTGATTATAGAAATTAACTTTGCAAAATCACCTACTATTTGTATCAGTTTAGATTCTAATTAGCATTAAATGTAGTCATTATTTTTAGAAAAATCGAAATCATTAATTTATGGAATAGAAGAAACATTTCTCTGGTGTATTCAATGGTTAGAAGTTTGTTGCTATAACAGAGACGGTCTCATTTACTATCTATCCATCTACCTTATGTAAAAAAATCTTTCAGGCGGAGGGGGAAATTTATCCATGAATCTCAGCTTGGAAGGTCACACCGGTCAACTGCAGGTCGCAACGTGGAATGAAATTCATCAGAAACTTACCACAAGTGATGAGCATGGCGTTATTATTGTATGGATGCTATACAAGGTGTGTATTTTCATTATTATTTTGTATTGTTTCTACACTATTGAACTTAACCCGATGGTTGCCAGAGACTAGATATCTCGGCAAATGGCGGAGTGCTCTTATGAGCCTTATGGCCAGAGATGAGATGTCTGGGAAGAACTTTGTTGGCGTATTCTTACACCGTATCAACTTGCATTGACAATCTAGCAGAAACGGAACACACATTGACATCTGCTTAAGTTATCCCAAAACATCAGCAAGTTTTCAAATTCTTTTAACCGATTTATCGTTAAATTTCGAAAACTGTTTCAGTGAGAGTTTACAGATATATTGCAGGGTTGTCACTTAGCCGGAAATTCTCACAGTCATTTTGATCGATTGTTTTAAACGCCGCAGCGGCTTATTTTTTTCCATTTTTGCGTAGTGTACTAGTAACAAACTAAAGAAAAGAGTCCAGTGCAAGGTGGTTCTTTGTGTTACACCGTGCTTTGAAAAGTACCACACAATGGACAATTACTGATTTTTTACATGTAAAACTATATTCCATTTTAAGATACCTTATAAATAATAGTTAAGTGTTAATATTGAATGTAATAAAAACATGCGTGTGCGGCTCAGTGTGACAACCCTGTCTGACAATGAAAAGTTGAAACTGGCTTAACTCAAGAATAAACTATAACAATCGATGCGGGATATAATATTTGGTAAGTAAAAAATAATTATTTTTTAACACAGCAAAAAAAAATATCTTAGACAAGTTTTATTTTGACGAAAAATATTTGGCCTGATAAGCAGTACGGCGTGATTTATTTGCGGCTACGATAAGGTTAAATAACAATAAAAGATATTTAAAGGATAAAGAGACAATTTAACGAGTTATAATATTCAAATTCCTAACAAAACCTTTTTCTATTTGGGACATATTAAATACTAAATAAATACTCTGCTCCATACTGTTGCGATAAAAACCAGCAATACCTTATCCCCTTGAAAATGATCTCTGAGATTGTGGTCACTATTTTGCATATATGATAAGTGATATATAACGATGAATATATTTCTCAAGATCAGGCAGGTCTAATTATTCAGGGTACTGTAGGATTTTTTTAAATATTTTGTCATACATTATTTTTTTGTTTGCAGGGTTCATGGTATGAAGAAATGATCAACAATAGAAATAAATCAACTGTAAGTGGAATGGCATGGAGTTCTGATGGTCAAAAAATATGCATAGCATATGAAGATGGTAAGACATTTATACAATCTGAAGAAATGTATGTAATATTTCCATATATAAATGCAGAATAATGCTAACATATTGATTTCTTTTACAGGGGCTGTTATTGTTGGTTCCGTAGATGGCTCTAGGGTTTGGGGCAAAGATATCAAAGGTTCTGGCCTAAGCGGTGTCCAATGGTCTCCCGACAACAGTCTACTCCTGTTTGCTCTGTCTTCAGGCGAGCTTCATCTCTACGATAATCAAGGAAATTTCGCCGTTAAGTATCCTTCCACACTGAAATCACTTATTTAATTAATCACTGTCCATCAAAAACTTACCTTAAACATTAATTTGGCGTCATAATTATTAAAAAGTGAAGTCACTTTTCTAGACTCGCAGGACTTGCAGTAATATTTTTTTTGTAACAACTTACATTCAATGGCATGTGAAGCACATAAAAAATATCCACTATGTGAAGATTTATCTCGACAAATAATTTTCACAAAGCCGGATCATAATATCACCAATCATTTAATCTATTGGTTATATTAATATTTCTTGCATTTCAATACACAGAAAAAATTGTTAACTTTTTATGCAGCTACGGGACCCACACCTTCCTCCTCAGCTTCATAGTTTTATGCTAACAATATTTGAGTAATTTTCGCCACTTTCATCTATTGGTGTGACAGTTTGAATGGCTCCTTCATATTAAATTCAATTGCTTTATCTCACAGACTGAATATGCGTATGAAAAATGTCAAAATAATTTGATTTTTTTGTTACAGGTGGCACTGCCAGTTCAGTGTACCGATATTCCAGCAAAAGTAGTTGGTATGCATTGGTATGCCAATCAAACTTCACTAGAAACGCCCGCTCTTGCTATTTGCTATCAAAGCGGCCACATACAACTAATGAAGGGTCACAATGATGACAGTAAGAATTTCATATTCACTTTCACTTATTATTTAATAATATTATATCCACTACCAGTTCTTAATAAAAATTGATTTTAAAGTTATAGCCGTTTGAGATTTCTTTGATGATCAATGCTAACATTTCCACAGTATGAAATAAATGCGGTCAAATACCGTTTTAACAAAACACATGGGACCAATCATTTTGTTTCATCATACTAAAATTTCTTTACAAAGGAATGTAAATAGGTATATTTTGTTTTTCCGATTCGCCGATTCCGATTTAAAATCAGTTTCCATCAAGCACCATCAGTCGAAAATATTAATCATAATATATATGTTATACTGAAAATTCCATTATACCGTTATATTCATCAAAGCGGGACCCGACTGTTTACAAGTTCTAACATCAATGTTTCAATTGCTAGAAAAATCTCTCATTTTTTTCAAATCATAAAACAGGTGCAGTTTTAATAGATAGTGGTCTACAAGCTGTCAGCTGCTATTGGAATCATAATGGCACCGTAATGGCCGTGGCTGGTACAGGAGTCGATGATACAAATGCCGTCCAATTCTTCACACCTTTTGGAGAGGTGGGTGGCCATTATTCTTATTCCCACTACTATTTTCATAGAACTTTATGCTATTTTTAAATATTCCAGTAGTATTATGATCAATTTTATTTATCACTATGATATCGCTACAGGATCTAGGTTTATTCAAGCAAACTAGGAAGAGATTTACATCATGATCATACTTGGGGATGATATGCCTGTCAGAGATATTGAATCCTGATATCTGGATCACAATACAGGTTCTATAGATGATGATGGTTATAGCGATGCCACTGAGTATCTGTCTCACAATTTGAAATATCTATTTTTCTATAAATATTTCACTCTTAAATACTTTGAGACTTTTTGGTTTTCATGTTGATCAAAGAAATTGTATTAAATATGTATTATAATATATTGAATCATAAAATATTAAAACATAGTAAAAAAATATATAAATTCAGTGCCAAAAATTTTATCTGGAGAGACTGCCATTTTTGTTTTAAAATTTTATCTATTAATAATTTTCAGCATTTGCGCACATTGCGTGTGCCGTCAGGAGGAATGAAAGCATGTGTTTGGGAAGGACGATCACTCCGAGTTGCTATTGCTGTTGATTCTTTTATTTATTTCGCCAACGTAAAACCCGATTATAAAAAAGCTTACTATGGCAATACTTTAGCCTTTGCATCATCTCAACACACTGTTACTTTTTGGGACACGTCCACAAATCAGGTTTGACTAGTTTGCTTATTTTTCTCTCTTGAATGCACTCTATACTTCAAACATTTTTTCGGAAAATAAGTGATTAAAATATTAAAGAAATATTTATATGTATTTATTTAATTAAATCCTGGTTGAATATGTGTAATTGGTATTGACAAGCTTTCTTTCAAATATTAATGTTTACTGATGTTTAATCAGGTATATCTTCCATAATCACATATGTAAATGCGAAATGTAGGTCTTTAGTAAAATAAGATTCAAGACACTGTTAGCTTGCTAAAATAATTGTTTCTCATTGCAGTCATGGCTGAACCATATACCTAATGTGGTGGACATGTGTGGTATAGATGACTTCTGCGTTGTTGCTACACCTCATTCACTTTTTGTCTGCAATCAACAAGGTGTCCAATGTGATGGTTTGTAAAATGAAACCTTAAAATTTAAATACTCGTTCGGGTAGTTTTGAAAATAAAATGAAATTAAAAACTAAATGGATTAAGCTTTAAGTGTTTTATATATGTATAATAAACAGCTTTACCCTTTGAGGAGTATGCACGTACCTGTACGTTCGTGCGCTCTGTCGCCTTAT
>JAGVSQ010013684.1:0-10983 GCA_022683975.1 Rhyacophila evoluta
GTGGTGTCCATATGCTCCACTTAGGGAGCGAACATGGAAGAAGAAGAAGAATAATTTATTTGTAGAGCTCCTTACAAACTACATACTTTTTGATATTTCTGAATAAAAAATAACAGAATTATATATTTTGCAATCTATATCTCAGATACAAGAGGTTTAGTGATAGATAGTGAAGACGTCCACCCCGAAAAAGGAGTATATGGATCTCCGCAATGTGAAGACGTTTTGACTGATTATTTTTCACGAGAATTGTTTGTCAGACAAATACTTACGCTACCAACTACGCTAGCGGGAAGATTTTTAGATCGTTAAAAAGATATTTAAATTAATTTGTGTTATTTTTAATTTGAGTTGAAGACCCCTGATTGTAGGATAGGAAAGTGAAAAAATAAAATGGCTGCAGCATTCGTTATAGAGATTAATTTTTTGTCGTCTTGACAGATGGCGACGGAATATGCATCAATGTGAAATAACAAAATATTATATCTAATTATAAAGGCATAAATAAACTCGCTTAAGTCTCTTATTGAGTGGAAAAGATTGCTTTTCGTGATGCTGTGCCTATATTATCTAATGATGAGATCTTTAATGATAGAAATAAAATATTATTACATATCTACACGTAAATGAAAGTGTTATTATAAATAAAAAAACACATTTGAATTTAATTAATTAATTAATAATACCGACTGATGGTACATATGCAAATAAAAAACCACTTCAAAACAGAAAGGTTGATAAATATTCGTTGAAAAATAAAGTGATTTGACAAATGCAACAGTGACATAAGAAATGTTTAAAGCTTGGCAAACCCCTACATGGATCGTTATTAACAACACGCGTTTCGTCTTTCAGCATCTTCGGGTCGCAGTTATAACTGATAAGTGTACAATTAATGTGGCTCAAGTGACGAGATATGAAACTTGATTCGAAAATGACACGTAGAAATTTACAAAACCCAAATCGTTTAGCAGCCATGTGATTATCTTTTATATTATACGTTTTTATCATAAATAAATTTAAAACTGTTTTAATATAATTTAAATTTTGTAGATTAAAATGGCCCAAAACAATCGTATTTTGAGCTTTGAGAGCAGGTGCCTTCGCAGAAGATAAGAGAACGGACTATGCAGCCACTAACAAAGTGTAGCTGCGACGATGGACTTGACTCGGCCACATATTGCGGATGCCTCAAGAAAGTCTGAATAACAAGACCTGCTTATTCTTTAAGCCGACCGAACGTCGGCGTCCTGGGAGGCCGCTAAATACTATCTATATAATGTATTTGGCGAGGTAACGAGATACATGTCTGACATGGGAGGACGTAAGAATACTGGCGGGCGACACGGATTCTTGGATATCCATATGCTCCACTTAGGGAGCGAAAATGAAAGAAGAAGATTAAAAATATATTCTTCCTGGCACATACCATCTTAATTCATCTAAATATGACCAGTTTATAAATAGAGCTTTCAGTTAAAAAATAGTTAACGTCATACTTTTGGCATAATCAAGAAACTTTCTATAAACGAGACATTAGAAAATTTTCTTAAAAATATGTTGAAAGTGTTTCGATGCACTTAAGGGGTCTGTTGTATTTATTGGTTATCATTAAAAGCTCTTACAATAGATTAAAACTTGCAACTAAAAAACATTTTGAATGATTTTTATATTTACCTATACAAGAATAAAATTTAAAGGTGGCACATATTAAAATATATTCCCAGCCGTGTCTTTATTCGGAAACGTATTTATTTCAAAGCCAAAATGAGAACACTGACTCTTTATTAGGATAGTTGAAAGAGCTTTTTGGAAATAATAATAATATTAAAGGGATTACACATTATTATTATATTTCATTTAAAATCAATATTATATTCCTAAGAAATCTTTGGTTTTACTTTTGAGCTACATGACAACCCTCCACGGGGGTTCTATTTTTAAAATTTCGAAAAACCATAGACAACGTTTTCAAATCTATTCCTTTCATTTCGCTTTAGATAAACAACACTTTCTAGGAATCTGGTATCTGCAAAACGAGCCCCAAAACAGAAAGTTTAAATCCGTGGGCTGCATTGTAATTTTGCAAATGTAAATATATTTATTATTTTTTATATGTTATTATAATTTCTATCTATAGACAATATAGAAACTACGGAATGCGGTATAACGATACAAGAATACTGATGGGCGACAGGGGGTCTTGGATAAGGCATATGGATACTCCACTTAGGGACTGATATGGAAAAGGAAGAAGAAGAATATTAGTCAAAAAGTTATAGGAAATAATCAAAAAAATTAACATTAATAGTATACTTTCTAAATTTAAAAGCTCGTCTTTAATTTCTCTTCAATTTTAACAATAGCGATTTTTTTATTAATACGGTCTCATTAATTTATGATTACAAAGTATTGTACATAATTATATATTATAAACTAAATCTTAATATCAATTTAATGTATTTTAATAATCTTTTATATAACAATGTTTGATTAAAGTATGATGATCATTTGGCGTAATTACATTTATTGATGATAAAACTGCAGATTAAAAACAAATAGTCAATAGCTATTTCAATTATCAATCCATTGACGATATAATATACATTATAAGGGCCCTGGCAGTTTATAGAATGATGAGAAAGACAAATGTTTATAAGTAATTATTTTTATATATAATTAGAAAAGTATATTTGTTATAGAATAAAAATGTTTTATTTTACAAATAATATAGTATTACACATAGAATGTAAATATTATATGGTCACTGATCGAGCAATATATATGGCAATATATCATCGGTAAGAGATCAATTAAACCTTAGTTCAATATATTTGAATGTCATATGTTTAGTACGGGAAGAATATATATGGCAAAGATATTTTATTTTTTGTTTATATTTTTAACCCCTGCAATAGATGCAAATTGCCAAGTGTAAAAAAAAACATGGCAACATTCGGCTTGCTACCTGATTTTCAAAAGATATTCTCTAGCAAAATGGGACAGAAGTTGACAGAGGTACAGACTCCAAAACGCCTACAAATTCAAAAAGAAATAATTTCATTTTTTTTTAACCAAATTTTAATAAAAACGAACAAAGAATACATTCCTGAAATTTTGGTTAATTTAATAAATATAATTCTCAAATTAAGATGAAAAACCATTTACGTTAAAAAGATACATTTTTTAAATATTTGTTATTAACTTCTGGAAGGAACGATGGTTAGAACGATACGTATTTTCAATTAATATAATGCAATATTATATACTGCAATTCTATTCTTATATAATACAGTAATCATATGGCTTTAAAAAATAGCTCAGATAGGTTCATATATTTACCTGTATGTATTTAAATAGCGTTTGTTTTTCATGTCCTAAACATTTGACGGCTGGTCTATTCGACAAACCAATCCTAAAGCAACGATATATCGATGCAAACATCTAGATCTTAAAATTACATGCATTAATTTCTACTATATGGTATTAATTCGTTACGCCACGGTATACGCCCGCATAACGGATTTGGAGGCGTGGCAGGTGGTAGTAGAAGGGAAAGCAAGGTACTAATTCGAATTTAAAAAATTGGTAGTATAAATAACTCATCCGATGCTTGTAACATATTCATCGAGGTCATACATAAATGGCAGCCGTGTATAAAGCATATTAATCGTAAATAAAAAATACTAAATTCAAGCATTAATTCGCCCTTGTTCTCGCTATCTGACTACAAAATCATTATTTTGACTAATACTGTATCATAAAGGGTTAAAATACCAATTTTTCGACATAATTGTGATAGCCATTGAGTTGACATAACCATTTCACACTGCCAATATCTTATAACTCTAACAAAGTGACAGTCAAGGTTATACAGAAATGACATACTTGAAATGTCCTTCCGCCTACTTTCGTTATTTTTATTTAGGTATTGCACAATTTTTACGTGGATTCCAACCTGTTCATCGATAGAAATCAATAAAATAAGCCATTTTCGGAACTGAATAATTATGTAGTTTAATTAGTAATGGACGTTTTAACTGAATAGTTTTTTTTAGTTAATCTACTACAATTGTGAGTTAGTGTAGCTTGCCTGTCGTGTAAAGTATAATACAATGCAAGGTCACTGAAGGTATCCATCATCCATTAATTAGGATGACGTTGACGTCTTCTACGGTCATTCATAACGCAAACGATATTCATTATTATTTGTGTCAACATGAATGGATAATGGAGTCAGTGAACACATTCATAAAATGCTTCTTGATTGTATTTTTATGGTAAGCAACCTTTTATAGTTAAAATTATGCACATCGCCTATAAGTTGGAATACTCAATAAACAAAAAAGACTTGTCTGAAACAAGTCAGGGATTGCGATTACTATAGCACCCGTATTTTTTAAATTCAAATATGTAGAACTGAACACTAAGTAAGTAGAACTGGCTGACAATCAATCCTAGTGAAAAAAACTGTCAAAATAATTCTTTACAATGTAAATATGTACTCCATTTTCTAATGTGGTCATAATTTAAACTACAGTGCTCTCTCCGCAAATGGGAAAACATGAAATTAGACTCTCGACGAGAGGTGGTTGTTATCCAACTGCAAAGCCCGTTAAGCGATCAGTATTGCATTTTCGATGCTTAAACTAATATGTTTTTAGCGTCTGTGAGAATCAAACACACAAGCACGAATATCTTAGGTACATTAATACTTTATTTCAACAATACAGATTCACAAAGTAAATGGCTGAAAGTGCGAATTTTTTAATCTGCAAACCAGCCAACTCAATTAGTATAAAATGTTCAGGAGTAACAAAAAAAAACGCTGTGTATTATTGCATGGAGTTAGCTGGCGTTTTCAGGTAATTTTCCGTATTTTTTAAAATGGATCTTGAACGTTTTGTGTGCGATACAAAAATTAATGCTTAATAAGTTTGCAGATTAAGATATCGATGTCTTTATATTGTGATAATAATAATAATTGATTTTAATAACATGCTGCTCTTACAAGAAATATGACATTATCTATTTTTTTAAATCTTAAATCTCTTATTTGATCACTCGATTATAAAAATATAACAATTTAAACGAAATGATCTGATATTTTTATCAAATTATTTTAAAATTAAAATATAGAATAATCATTAAGAATTTACCTGACATATCATAAACAAGTGCTAGTGATACCAATGCCAAATTAACATTATCATTCTGTCGGTATATCTGATTGTAAGGATTTTATTTTATCTTGTGACAGAGCCGCACTTAGAGACTATCACAAAATTAAAAAAAACGAGACAAAAATTCACTCGTGTTGTGGCACAGTAATCAAAATCACTGTGTATAAATAAACTAACAAATAACGCTAATATTCATTTCGTTGCATACAGCTTATAACAAAGCAACACATAGTATACCACAAAGCAAAATAAAAATGCAAGTGATGAAAAAAAATCAATTAAACTCCATAATTTATAAATGTTAACATTAAATATATTGGTATTTTTTTACACTATGTCTGCTCCTAGCAAAGAGGACATGGATCTATCCACACAGTGTGAAGATATCCACTCCGAAAGATGAGTACATATATGGATCTCCGCATTGTGAAGACGTCCTGATAGATTATTTTTCACGAGAATTGTTTGTCAGACAATTACTTAAGCCAATGGGCATCTATAGTACTGCATCTTCGAATTTTTGAAATCTGGGGAATCGAACCCGCATTCCCCGGATCGCTTGTCGAGACAGTTGATTTAATAGCCTCATAAAAATTAAGATTAGGGAGAATTATCTTCAGGACATGTGTGGTATACGAGGTATTGTTTTGTCAGGGTATTTTTCATACGGTATTTCACAAGAATTGATCGCCAACGAATAGAAGCAACAACCTACAATATTAGGTATCCATTATTACTATAACATTTGAATCGACACGAAGTTGTTTTTTCGCAGTCAACTAATATTAAAGCAAGTCGTAAGCTCTTGTATGTATATAAATAAAAATAATATATTAATTTACAGATCCCACTCTAGAGTGGTATTAATCAACGAAAGCAGTAAAAAATACGATTTCAAGGTAGCTATTTAATATTGAATATTTCTAAAGATAGGCAGGCAACTTACTTGCCAATATTTTTCACCAAAAAGATAATTTTAATCTTCAAATATAGGTGTTGTAAATACACGAAAACTGTCAACCATATTGAATTAATCCCAGGATAAGAAAAATTAAATCAGATCGAACAATATATATTGCACGTCTCTTTTTCTTATTAAAAAGTATTAAATAATACAATGTTGATTGATATTTCAATTAATATTTGAATATTAAATATAAACCCTTCATAACGTCACTGATATCAAATCAAAATTTTAACGTCAGTATCTTACATGGAATGAAAAACGTTAATAGAATCCCAGAGAGAGGGATAGCCTCTCGCTTTCTGACAACTCTTCAACTATTAATAATAAAATACAAGTGTTTTAAGCATATATAAATAATCTATACTATAAATCAAAAAAAGTGTGTGTCTTGTCACAATACCTCTTCCTAGACGGTAAACAGTAGCAACATGAAGTTATCATATCTTATTTTGAATACTATATCTAGATCCATTTCAGATAGATTTCATCTTTTAATATCATCACAGACGATCAACAAGAAAACAAATATATTATAATACATTTTTTTACATTATGTTCACTCCCAAAGTGGGGCATACGTATCTACAGTGTGAAGACGTCTTGACAAATTATTTTTCACGAGAATTGTTTGTCAGGCAGTTTTTCAACCTAATAATTTTCGACCTACATTTTAAGATTTTTAAAATCCGACAGATGGAGAATCGAACCCGCTTTCTCTGAATTGCTAGCCACGCACGCCGTCAACTACGCTACCGGGGACATAAAATAAAATAATGGGATGAATAAAGTTAATTTCAATAAAGAATAAGTTTGAATATTTTTAAGGCAAAACCTAGATAGCAAAATTAGTATGATATACAATCGAATTAGCAGTCAAAATGACATGTAAAAATTTCACGTAGGTACACCATTTGGACTGAGTTCTTGTGATAGACAGATAGACACACATGTATTTCCTGTTCATAGTGTGAAAGCTTAAAGTTAGTGACCAGTTTGACAGCTACTGGTCTTAATAATTAATTGACAACTTTTAAAGCTATCGATAAAACTAAATAATATGTATAATATTAAAATTAATCACTCTGATTTTGTAGTATATTACCGGATTTAGCGTATAAAGAGAATAAAGACAGTAAATTGTATTTTATATTATATTTGAACTGAATCTGTTACATTATCAGAAGATGAAAAAATATCCAGGTGTGAAAAAGACCCAAAAGCCCTTGTTCTGATTACTCTATAATCTAAGGTCGCTATCTGGGGGTATTATCGAAAAATTGATATTTCCTCCACGGTTAACCGGACACGGTATGATCCCCGGATATTATTTGTTGCATATTATGTTTTTTATCTGCTCTGTTCAAACAAAACAAACGTATGTACAACACATGTAAAAAAGTCACTGACAATCCTGAAAGGTAAACACTGGGGAACTGGTATCTGAATTTAATTTTGGAGATAAGCACGGAATATGTGGGACATTCTACCAAATTATATGTATTTATTTTAGTTTTAAGTTAAAACATGCCAATTTTCGTCAAAATTACACATTTTTTAAGGATAGACATACATAATATAAGTAATATAGATAGCCGGTTTTATAACGTTTTAACTAATACTACAGTTTAATTGTATTAAAAAACATTTTTACTGACAGAAAAAATACTATAATTATTAAAAATAACTCCTTTCTTAGTTACAGAAATAATAATTACAAGTTACCTTTGACTCGTGTAAAATATAATTGATAATTGATGACATTAATAATATTTGTAGATTATATTATGAATATCGTTATAATCAGACTGGAGTAAATATATATGCTATACCATGTTCGACCCTAAAGCGGAGCATATGGATCCACACAGTGTAAAGATATGCGTTCCGAAAGTGGAGTATGTGGATCTCCGCAATATGAAGACATGTCTTGATAGATTGTTTTTTTACAAAAATTTGTTGACAGAGGATCGCTCAACCCAATGGGTATCCAGTCCTGCATTTTTGTATTTTTTAAATTCAACAGAGATGAGGGATCGAAGCCGCATTCCCTGGATTGCTAGGTGCGCACGCTCCCAACTACGCTAATGGGCAGTATATAGATCTCCGCAATATGAAGACGTTCATGTTTTGACAGTTTGTTTTTTTACGAGAATTTTTTGACAGAGGATTGCTCAACCCAGTGGGCATACAGAACTGCATTTTCAGATTGTAAGAATCTAACAGATATAGGAATCGGACGTAACTGGTCTACAGGTGTCTACTTAGTAAAATGGCTGTCATAGAAAAGGTTAATATGACACTGAGACTATCATCAACGCGCATAAACCTACTGCTTGATAAAGATCTCCTTTATCTTGCCTAGTTCTGGACCATCGCGAGGACAATCTACAGTAAAATATATTGTGCGTTATATAATTCTTAAATCAATATGTATATTATGTAAAATAAGTTTATTATATAAGTTTATGTGTGTGATACGTAGAAAAAGTATCAGGCTCACAGCCGTTTGATAAGATGTTAAAACAATTTATATTCCATCTAAGCCGCCAAGAGCTATGAGGACTCGTCGTTTGTATAATTCGAAGCCTATTCTCCAAATTCGTCCATAAAACAAGGTGAATGTTGTTCTAGTAATGCGGTAGTGACAACATAATCCCATGGTAATGAATACCAAATACCACGCTCTTCCTCGTAAGAGATAATAACATTGTTTTCACTGTACACAATGCCAGCGACAAACTAACCTCTTGAACTTTTCTTCTGCCGGTGTACCTTATTTTTGAATATTTTACGTTCCAATTGGAAATTTATCCTTGCTTAAAATTTACCTCTTCAATTTTCTGCTCGCCTAATACAATTGATATTATTTATGAATTTAATATAATTTCTTTACCAATCGAGTAGATATATTTTCAGTTTATTTCCGATTAGTTAGTTAATTAATTAGATTTCAATACTGTGATTAAAAACATTTTTTTATGATTATTAATTAATTCATAGATAATGCAAAATTATGTAATAGACTTGCATGATTTTAAATCAATTTTATAACTTATCGTTTGAGAACAGTACTATTTATTTTTTGTACTGTTTCAGAAAAAAATAAAGATGAGAAATTCATTCATAATATTTATTATATAATAATAATACATAATACATACAACACTTTTTTGCAAATTGGCAAATTGATTTTTGCATTGATGTTATGTTAAACATTTAACAGTTAATGTGTGCAGCAAAACCGAATGAAGTGTTGTATAAAAATCCATACTTTCAATAATATTAATATAAATTTTAAGTGACACATTGTTTTAGAAGCATTGACAACGATTTTGTAAGTTCAAACAACAATTATATGACGTTTTTAGTTTATGATAAGGGCTTTATACTTTGCTACTAATTTTTGCTACCAAACATACAGGCTTTACAATATTTATAGAGTCACGTTTTTGCCATCCTGGAAATTAAGATTTAATTAATATTTTTAATTATTTTTGACCAAATAAAAACTCGATTCCACGTTTTCAGCAGACAATTGCTTTAAGTATATTTTAAATAAGAATAATTGGTGGTCAAGCAAGCAAACTCTAGATAATTTAATCCCAATATCGTTAATATTTTGTACGCGGAAGATAGCCAGGTAATAAACGAGGAATGGAGAACTATCCATAAGGTATATACAACCGTGTTCAGAATATCGAACAACCTCCAGAGAAGATGGGAAGACGTATTTGAGAAGAATGTCGAAAGATTGAGTGTGACCAACATGAGAAGAGGTAAAGACCTCAAGATGAGATATTAAAGAGGACAGTTGTGAAATACATTATTAAAGTGAATGGAAAAAAGTGTAAGAAACTGATAAAAAATATCCAAGTTTTAAAGCCGCATTTGAAGAAACGTATCTGGGTAATACGATGTCGATCAGAGAAGTGCTTTTGTACCTGAAGCATGAAATAGAACATATATTTTTATAAGCATACAAGAATACTATCTCTTATCAGTTACTAAGAGATAAGCTCGCAGTGATAAGGAGAGAACGACAGTGGATTTTTGGATAATAATAATATGCTCTCTCTACCATGAAGAGACGGAAGCCAAATAACTAGATATCACCTTATGTAAACATTTAGGTAACAGAATATTATTTATTTAATATGTGATGTATCATCAGTCATCATTAAATCATAATATATAAACTATCATATGAATATAATAAAAATCCAAACTCAATGATAGATAAGCGAAAAACCAGCCCGTAGGATTTGAACTGATTTGTGTCCATTCGAAAAATATTTTTATAAATTCGTAAAGGATAAAAAAATCCATTTTACAATATTTTATGCTTTAGTTTTCGTTGACATGTCCAACAAGAAATTAATGCTGATACAACGCTATAAGACACCGGTTCTTCTTCTTCACTATCTCTGTCTTTATGCCAGTTTGGATAATATAGTAAAGAGTTTCACAATGTCGTAGACTATTCAAAGGATTCCTCATTAATAAATGTTCCATCAACAGATTTTTCCTATATATAAAATTTATTTTACTTTAAATTCTCGATAATATACTTGATTCCATCTCGACATGCATAAAAAGGTGTCCGGCAAGGAGGCACAATTTCACCCAAAATATTCACGACTCAGAAAACAGAATAATCGCTATTAGCGTCAAGATATAGCGATCACCGTATTGCAGATGACAATATAAGGATATCAGGATAAGATTAAGAAACTATGGAACAAAGAATTTTTGATAGATACTTGTGTTTTTTTATGATCATATTTCTTTTAACTTCAGCACACTTAAGTGCGTGGCAACCTAAGTCTTGGGTAA
>JAGVSQ010013685.1:0-10983 GCA_022683975.1 Rhyacophila evoluta
AACATATTAAAATGTAAAAAAAAAGAATAAAGATTGTCTCTTGTAAAATTGGTTTTTCCTTTCAACGCCTTTAAGCCACATCTGACTGACATATTTCCAGTTGAGAATTAATTACTATTTAAGTAATACTTACACACGGTAGATTTATCCAGAATATTTGACAGGAATATCGATTTAAGAGAGAGAGAGGAATATCGATTAGTAGAGAGAGAACACAGAGAACAATTTTATTAAGTTGATAGAAAAGATTACAATTTATTGTTCGAGTCCAATTCTCCACAAGGGCTTTATCATTGTTCAAAGTCAGAAGAGTTAGTTTCTTTGCTATATCTAATAATAAATGACAAGTGATAAAAAAAAAAGATTTTGGTAAAACTTACGAGGAGGCACTCTGGAAATAAAGCAAATCTCAACTATATCGTATGTTTCAGTAACAAATGAGAATTTTCCTTTTGAAATGTCTTCTTTCTGGGCAAGAATGTGTCCCTTTGTGTCGCGAGCCTATGCAAACAAGAAACATAAAATTTAGATTTACCAGATTTTTTTTAAATGATAATTTTTAATAACTGTTAATAAAAATAGTCCATATTTTAAGAATACTAAATGTGATGTGATCTGATTACAAAATAGCAATGGATAATGAACATCGTTAGTGACTGGATAAAGTTAAACAAATGCAATCACACTGTAGTACCAGTGGAATACTAATTGAACACCTTAAAACCAGTTGGGTCAAGATGATAAAGCAGCGTATGATAGAAAACCAAGAGAAATGGGATGTGCTTTGAGAGACATTTATCCAGCAGTGAATTGACTCTAAATAGCAATAGTAACATACTAAATGCTGTATTTTATTATTTTTATTTTACATCAAACAGTTCATTTAATTACATAAAGTGTACAATTCCTTTCTAAGTTTGAATAAAAGTTTTGAAGTTTCATGGAGCAATACTGTGTTGGATACAGTGAGATGAATTGGCCAAATTGTTTGAAGTAAGCATTTAAGTGGTGATCATGGTGAGAAGTCAATCTCTATTAATCCATATTTACAGTGTGGACAAATTTGTGTGTTTCAAAAATCTTCTGTTGTGACGGTGTATAAATCACTTGTAAAAAATTACATTTTTGGCTTTCTTAACATGCACTCTATATCTTGGAGTTTACGGACGTACTTTAGGTTTATTAATCAATGCGTTCTATTCTCACATATGGCAAGTCACATTTTTTTTAACAAACAGCCGTAAACAACCTATCAACTACATATCAATATTTGACTACATTTTTTATCACTGTATAAAGTTCGAGGTTTCATTAAATTATTGTAAAATAAGCAGTTGTATCAAACTTCTTTTAAGTTTGGTATTAGGTTCAGTGATGAAAGTACTTATTAGATATCTTATTTAGGCTATGTTTAACCATTGATGTCTCAATTATTTGAAGTGTCAGTTAAACATAGCCCTTATTTAAGTGCTGTCAGTTTCAATCCACCTTCAAGTGGATAATTAGTATTGTAATTACCCCCAAAATATAAATTAAGTTATTATTTGATTATATTCTAAACATCCATATTCCAATAACAAAGCTCCCAAAGTAAATAATTTCTTGAATTTTTATAAGAAGAAGTAACAGAAAATGGAAATCGATTTGCCAACATTTTATCAAAATGCACTTATGGTAAATAAGAACTGTACGACTCATTTGATGTAATTTACAACAGCTGGATATTTTGTTGTAAATTGGAAATATTACTTATTTTCAAGTAATTCTTCAAGCGATCTCAATTTCTTATTCTTAATTTAATCAGATATTTCTAAAGAATAGCCACATAAGTTTGAAATATGACAGTTCGTTAACATAGGTTACACGTTTCCCAACTTTCTAATTAAGCTACAACGTAAAACACCAACACGTTTAAGATTTATTAGTGTTACAAAAAAGACATTATTATTCGTCTTATATTGTTCATTATACGTACAACATAATCAACTTTTTGTCCGGCCGCTTCTTCTACTTCATAATCTCCTGTTACGAGAACTTTTTCTTTCAATTCTTCCTTTAAACATTTTTGTTGATTAGGGGCTAAGCTCCACATAATTGAGTGGGCATTACCGATTAGGGCCACTAATAAAAGCAACGCGTAATTCAATTCCATTTTCGTGCCGGCACAAACCTCACTAATACCTAGAAATATTATAAAATTGACAACGATATCAAACTGACATTACTGAAAACGATGAGGTGGCCCATACAGTGATGATTGCCACACTTCAAATGTTATTAGAGAATATTCTTGCCAGACTAAAAAACCACAGTTTTAGTTAACGACCGATCTCCAGATTAATCTCAGTTATATCAAAATTACAAAAATTGAAAAAACCTCTAGGATAATTATTTATGTTGATCTTTCATTCAAGTGATATTAAAATCAATTTAATGAATTTTTATATTTATTTTTAACATATTCTATCTAACTTATTATCTTTAGTTCATCGAGTTATGTTTTTTTTTCAATTATATTCATTTTTTTTTATTTTTTAATTTAATTTCAACGTATTTATATTTTAGGGAAATTATTTTTAGTGATGTCTTCAGCTCATAATTTTTAAAAGTAATAAACATGTCTCACTGTTATAATTCAGCAAAATCACCAAAATATGAATAATAAAAGTAAAAAATCAAATTTTAAAAATTAGACTTCCCATTCAAAATTTTTGGTTATCTATAAAATAAAAAAAACTCGAAAAGCTGATTAAAATATTAATCAATATTTTATTAATATAAGTACATAAATATATTATCACTACATTATACTTATCGAACTATGTATTCTAATAATACATTTTTTTTGTCACAATCATGTGCAACGATATACAACTTAATGAATCATTGTTGAGGTGTCGCTACAAAACATTTAATTAAATGTCTAGGCTTGGCGAAGCGGACTATGATAAAATAATGCATCATATAACTCTTGATAGTTATCAAGTTTAGTCATTAGTCAATAATCAACCATAGATGATTGATTTCCGCTATCAAAAGCGAAGATTAAAAAAAAATTGTACACCTCGCTGCCACACGAATTAGTGGTAGACTATAATTTTAATACTAATTGATGATATAGAGACGTAAAAAACTATAAATTGTACAACAAAGACGTTTAATAAAAGAACATACAGAGCTAATACTAAATACGATATTGGCGTCCTAAAGCCATTTCGCCTATATGACAGTGCATCTTGTGGACAAGTTCAGAGCCATGTCTGATGTTGAATTTGGTAACTTATAATAAAATATTATGTATATCATACTGCATATAGGTACATATAAGTATTATTTACAATATGAAGTTACTGACAAGTGAAATAAAGGTGTTGTTATCATGAAACACTATTAATTACAAATACTATAAAAAGTGTACAATAAATAAAAGATTGAACAAGAATTGAATCTTCATTACCTACCCACTTGTAAGATTTAAATTTACCATCAACCGCAGCGCGTTGTCATCTTATTTCTACAGTTACAATTGTTTTTAATTTAATTATTTATGAAACACGGGTTGACACATTTTATTGCACACTGCTAAAAGATTTAGGACACCGATTTAAATTCTTTTTTCCCCCATTATTATTTCATCGAAATGTCCCAAGCTGCATTATAAACAAATGAAAGAGTGGGCTATTTTAATAATGGAGTAAGGTCATCCGTTTGCAGTAATACTTACCCACCTTGAGAAGGAAATTATTTTTAGATTCGAGTAAGAATACAGAGAGAGGGCATCGTGTACTTATATCCCATGGGGAAAGTATTTTTTTTCTAGATCTGAAATCAAAATTTGTCTACAAATGACAATTGCATCTTAGTATATAAAAGAATTCTCAAAAATATATAACTACCCTCCCCCGTAGCGTAGTTGGTAGCATGCGCGCCTTGCGATCCGAGGAATGCGGGCTCGAATAACCATCTGTCGGATTTTAAAAATCCGAAAATGCAGGACTGGATGCCCATTGGGGTGAGTAATTGTCTGGCAAACTATTCCCTTGAAAAATAATCTGTCAAGACATCTTCACATTGCGGAGGAGATCCATATACTCCTCTTTCGGAGTGGATATTTACACACTGTGTAGATCCATATGCTCCACGTTGGGAGCGAACATGGTACAATATATATATATATACAACTACCCAAGACAATGTCATTTCGTGACGTAATACGGCTAGCGAAAAAATCTCCTCCTACCTACTTAACATATAAAATATATTAAATGCAGCATAATGACATATGGATGTAGTTAAGCAGAAGACGTCCATGCCACAGATTGAAAATTTGCATTTTATTGCATATAATGCTTCGAAAACATCAATACTTTCATATGGCAAAGATACCTAATCAGAAATATACACACCTAAGAAGTAATCGTTATTTTTTTTTAACCGGCATACTAAAAATTTACAAAAAATAACATCTACAAAACGTTCATGTGATTTTGAACGTTTTCGGATTTGAAGCTTAAATATGTAAACGTTATTAAATTACAAATAAATTTTTGACCACACCTATTTTAAGATAATAATAATGCAACTTTCAAATATTTTTTCAATAAATGTACGTATATCTGTGTGTGTTGTATGTGTATTTATAAATGAAAAATACACTAAATATAATTAATACCAAGGTATTGTGGAGAAAGACTAATTTAATATTAATAAAAATCCATGCACAAAATAATCAAAATTTTAACTAGCCGAAGACGCCCAACCTATTAAACATTCATAGTACGTTTTTCTATAATCTAATAATCAGGATAGAAGGTAGTATACGCAATGTAAGTATTTAAATTTCACTACACAGTCATAGTGATCGTTGATTTGTTTTATTTAAATTTTAATCACGTTTTACCCAGTTCAATAAATTGTGGCTCGGCCGTTTTCTGCTTAACTACATCAATATTATGGTCATTTTCGGACATAATTTGGTATCTCATACACTGCTACCAAAGTCTTGAAATATTCTTCAAAACTTGAAACACTCAATATATTTTTGCTGGGTATATTATGTTTGTTACGCCACGGTACTGTTTATTATGCAATATTTATTTCTACGGCGGTAATTTTAAAGGTTTCTAAGTATCAAAAGCGTCCAATAATTGATTATTCAACCTTGATTTGTCAGGTGTTAGTTTGATTTTTAAGAGTGTATATTTGCAATGAAAATTGTAAGATTCCTTTTCCGTACACTGAATAAAGAAATTCACTATTCGATGTATTTGGCTTTTTCAAATGTGCTTTTACAAGTTACAATACAAAGCAACTACATAAAGTAAATGAGCATGGAGTTCTTCTAAAATTTTCACTAAGTTATAATCACCTAGAAACCAAATCATTTATCATAGGTCTAGAAAGAGGATTAACTTTTATTCATTATGGTTCCATCTATATAATTTATGATAATGGAGAAACCTTGTATTACATTTTGTTAATACAGAATTTTGTTTATAAATAGTTAATTATTACAGAAATATTCAATCTTGGAATATAAAATGTGGTTTCATTACTACGGCACCATTTATAAGAGCAAGCAGTCCAAATTTTTGATTTACATATTTGTGGTACATTTTCACAGCGGACGAAAAACGACCATAAATAATTTTGGATTATTCATGAAAATTCCGAGCGATCTCGCCAACCTCGTCACGCGTATAGTTCACTTTTGGACCAAGTAAACACATTCTAAGTGTTATTATTAAATTTGTCGAGAAAATTGCAAAATATCTCCAATGCCGACCGACTAAATCCATTGCAAAATAAGAAAAAACAAATGCTGCCAGTTGTCAATGTTAAATATTTCGTTATTTTTCTTTTCATAGGATTTTTTTCCGAAACCGCATATATTTATTTTGGATGAGTGATTCATTCAATCAACACATTCGAATATAAAATATTTATATTGCTTCGTCTATTGGCTAGAAAAAAATTCTTCTGAAATGGATTTATTTATCACCAAACATAAATGAATGAATATAATTAATCAAATAGTCTTTAGATCTTTGCTGTTACGTCTTCTTCTTCCGTCATATCCGCTGCATATTATAGTATATCGCTGACATATCGATGGTTTATTCTGCAAATCAATCTAGCAAATCTTCACCAGCAACAAAAGACGTTGGGCATATGTTGCTACTTGGATTTGGCTAGCGTTTGCGGGTAATTTACGCATTTCAATTTGTTTGTGAATTTTGTGCGTTTTTGTGTGCGATAGAAAAATTAAAGCTGAAGAAAACGGCATCAAAATCGTTTTTTTTACTATGAGTGGAGTCAGCTAGTTTGCAGATTAAGCTATGGATGTGGCGCCTCTGAGAATCTTTGCCATCCGCCCCTCATAGGTCATGCTAGCATCCCTTAGTTCCACCGAGTAAGTCCTGTGGATGGTACCCGCTGGTCTTCCAGGGCATATAAATCCCACCAGCTTGAAGAAGAGTAAACGTTTACATTAAAAATCAATTCAGGTATATTCTATGGTAAATTAGTGGCACGCAAGAAATGTTCTACCATAAAGAACTTTATATATCAATTGTCCTGCAATTAACCATACCAGCTCAAAATAAATCATTGAAATAATTTCTGGCAAAAAAATGCTGGTATTTTTTCTATGCTTATCATAAATTTTAAATGTGTATTTGGTGCATTTATCTACATTAAATAAATATTATTTTACATTTTTTTTTTACCATGTTTGCTCCCAAAGTGGAGCATATGAATCTACACAGTGTAAAGATATTCACTCTAAAAGTAAGTATACGGATCTCCGCAATGTGAAAACGTCTTGACAGATTATTTTTTCACATTTATCGTCAGACAATTGCTCAACCCAATATGCATCCAGTCTTGCACGCAGTTTGTATTTAATATATCTACTTATATATACCAGGTATTAATATGGGAAATTTGTACTCAATTGTATCTTATTTTGGCACGTTGATGAAATTCTTTCTATTCTATTTTATTTATTACATTGATTACTCGATTGATCTAATTATCCTAAGTTTAAAGTGATAAGGTCATATGATTGGTAGAGAAGATTTCTTCCAATGCCATATCATTTCTGACATCTATAGCAATCATACTTCAGAAATAAAAAAATATGCAAATGCCAAACGCATGGCTATTCATCTGCATCGAGATAATAGTTTTTCTTGTCATCGATTAATATTTATAATGCACTTTGGAAAAAGTCATAAGTTAGATTAATTTATTATAAAGTACCATAAGCACTTTAGATACACACTATTTATGCATACTCTCTCGGGAATGCGTCGTGACATTATAAACATAAAGCGTCTTGTAAGGAAATCGGGGGGTATTTTTTATCACGATTTTTGTGAGTGCATTCGCATTTACACGAACATGTCAATACGAGTATATCGATGGCCATAAGTTGACAACACGTATCATACTTTGTTAAATTGTTCAGGAGGACTAAAAAACCTTATAAATAAGTAAGTATTGGATCATTAAAGAAAATGTAATACACATTGGAATGAAGTAATGTTAATTTCACTTAAAAAAGTTATGTTTTTCATTTTCATAATACTTAGTTTTTTATAAAGTTTCTTGGTCCCCCTGCACAATTAACTTTTAGATTTTTGTGTGCTATTTTCGCTCCCAACATGGAGCATATAGATATACACAGTGGAAAGATATCCAGTCCGAAAGTGAAGCATGCTAATCTCCGCACTTTGAAGACGTTTTGACAAATTACTTTTCATGAGAATTGTTTGTCAGACAATTTCTCAACCCAATGTGAATCCAGTTCTGCATTTTTAGATTTTTTAAATCCCACAGATGGGGAATCGAGCCCGCATTTCAATTGCATCGAGACAAACGTATGATATGTGTTGTCAACTAATGACCTTTTTATTTGCAATATGACGCCGTTAATTTCCTCAATTCAAAAGAGTCCCCCGTGTAAATTAAGCTGTTTAATTTACAGCTAATAACTGACCGTTCTCAGTGACATCACAGAACAATAGGATAGACAACTGTTCGGCTGAAAGTAAGCTCCATTACTTCAACACGCGGAGTTGAAATGTGTCTATTAAACATGATGGAAATTACTTCGATACAGCGTTTATTATCCAACAATGGAGTGTGGTCCCGCCTGCCTACATTGATTGTTTTTCTTCTGTGACGTACCGCCTAGAAACAAACCAGTGTCAACACGAAAGACTCTGCCAATGTTGAGACAGACTTTCAACAACGTCCCACGTATGACTTTCAGCGGAAAATGCTAGACCGAGTTATTGCGTCAAAGAATTTTATTCATCAGCAAGCTCCGTCACGGATTATTTGAAAAACTCGAGAATATCTTGTTTGTTATGTTCATTGTCATCAAAAAAGGAATTCAACTGCACTATATTTAGTACATAGTTCACCCACTAGAACAAACTGGGCAGATATAGTTATTAAAAAAGGACGAATATTTTCGTATGTCAGAAATTACAAATAGAATTTTACCAATGTGCCAAAATAAGTTAAAAATTAATGCAATATTTTTATTTTACAACACTTATGTAAAGGATTTAAATAAGTAGGTAGGTAGTTTTTTCTATAGGGGGCTGGCATAACTTTGATGGCAACATTACACAAGTAAAAAAATATGGATACATAGATTTCTTCCAAAAAATATATTACATTAGAATTTAAATAAACACCTCTGCTTTCAAATGATTCACAAGTGCACGCGCTTTTCCATTTGGATACAGAGAGTTCGAAATAACTTCTTCTTCTATATCCGCTCCCTTATTGGAACATATGAACATCATATTCCGCTGCCAAGAATTCATGTCTCCCGACAATTTTTTTGCGTCCTCCCAGGTCATACCTGCATTCCGTAACTCCATTAAATACATTTCGTAAATATTATTTAGAGATCTTATAGGACGCTGCAAAAACGGTCGGCTTGAAGAATAGACAAATCAGACTCTCTTGAGCCATCCGCAATGTCTCCAACGCCGTACCTTCACTAACACAAATGAGTGATAGTGAAATTATACTATAGACAAAGCCATACCACCGTATCTCAGAATTCTGCTTTCAAAGCTTGGTATGCGGTTGCTTTGGGGCTTTATTTGGTGCCATGTTTCGTAACTGTAGAGCAGCACGGACAAAACGCATGCATTGAACAGGCGGCACTTAATTATTACCCTGTGTAGCTTAGAGTCCCAGAAATTTCTGACGGAATCGAAGGTTCCATAACTATTCCTATTTTAATATCGAACTCACTTTGCAAAGTAACATAATTATTTAATAAATACATCATAGTATCTTGAATATTTTATTTTATCCAACTTATGACTCTATTTGTTAAAATAGCCATAATTTAAGCTCTTTTTATTAATACTATGTTCTCAGATCTTACATCTAAATAAAAGTGCGATTTTTTCAGATCGTAAAATTAACGACGCATAAAATTTCCGTGAGTGCTTTTTTGACACTGCAAAAGTTTAGAGTTTTCATTGATTTTACGGCGGACTTGAATGAGTTTTATACATAATATATTATATGAGTCTTCACAATGTGTATACGGCGGTAGAAAGAAAAAAGGACGTAACACACACAGAAATTTAGACGAGGCAAAAAAAACGTATATTTAATCAATTAATTAATATTTTTGACTGACGGTGCATGATGGAAATTGGATATAGCAATGGACTATTGGGGAACGTTTCATTCATTAACATTCAACGTTTACAGAAAACCAACATTCTCGGATTGTGTATTACCTAATTCTTCAAATCATCCCATAGCATATAAATTAGCAGCTTTTCATTCGGATATACATATATTAGTAACCTTGCCCCTAAGTTTCTAATGTCGCTAACAGTGATCTCACATATGGAAGTTTACCAGTTTTAAATAATTTAGTATATTTAATTATTTTGGGCCAACGTCAAGATATTGAATAAACACTACCTTGAAGTCCATGAAGACTGAAATTCGCGTTTTATTGAAGCAATATAATATTAATTCAATGACTTATTTAAGAAAAACCAATAAAACGCATTTGGTAGAAGACCTATTTTTGGTAGCAAATTTGAAAGGCCATGCTTTTATCAAATTTAAAAACTAAATTAAGATACTAATTTGAAATTTTCAGCTTACAGCCTTTTGATAGAACGTGTATCAAGTTGTATACATTATAATTATCGAAAACATTTAGGGTTGCGTCCTTCATCTTTTTTAAAGTCGATATTATTACTTGAATATTTAGATATAGTGTTTGGCAAACATTTTTGATTAATTTCGTAATGTCATGTGATTCACGCGTAGCAAATCGAGTTTTTATTTGGGATTATTCCAATGGGCAAACAATGTAGTGGATTTATGTACTTTTGATAATCGGGCAGTAATATGAAAGCGTAGGTGGATATGCACGGGCGCTTTTAAATCGTTCAGAACGAAAGGTCGAGCACACCCGTAGCAGAATTTGACTGTACAAAATTACACTTTTTAATGTGAATTTAGATACAGTACATGGCTTCCCAATGATTTGAGCGATTGGCAGACAATCGTTTCAATAAAAAAAAACTAGGAAGATTAGTTTTCAAATTGTGTAAATTCAAATATCCAGTGTCGCGCCATGGGTAAGAAGAGACCCTGTGCAAAAAGTTTTTTTGCGTCCCCCTGAAGTATTCCTAAAATAATGATTGGTTTTTCTACTTTTTAAAATGTGTTTTTGTGAAGCTATATACACAAATAAATTATGGAGTAAAAATCAAATTGAATAATATGTATACTGAATTATAATAAGTATTTTAAATTACTATAGTTTATCTTTCCCGGTAGCGTAGTTGGTAGCGTGTGCGCCAAGCGATCCGGAGAATGCGGGTTCGAATCCCCATCTGTCGGATTTTTAAAATCCGAAAAAAGCAGGACTTGGATGCCCATTGGGTTGAGTAATTGTCTGACAAACAATTCTCGTGA
>JAGVSQ010013686.1:0-10983 GCA_022683975.1 Rhyacophila evoluta
AATTTAGAATTTAAAATCAATTTCAATCAAGCACCATCAGTCAAAAATATTAATTGATATAAAATCAATTGAATTGGATATGCCGATTTGTAAATAATGCTCTTTTATTTCCAAACAACGAACAACATAAGCTGAAACTTTATTCTAAGTCGATAAGAATGTGTATAATATTTTCCCATTTTGGAACCAAAGAAGCACTCGAGACCAAATGTGTAGCTATAGGACTGATGTATGTGACATTTTACGTGTTTTTGTAAACAGCAACATAAATAATCTTTCGTTACTTCACAAATCATAATATGTAATTTTGGAAAGAGCATGAGTGCTTTTTCAAAGCTGAAACGAATGGCTTCGAAAATAACACGACAAGGCGGATGGACGTACATGTACCTCCATATTCCTTAAAGGGTTAATACTGATAATGCACAATAATTTTACTAAATATATTCCACTATACAACACTAATATTTTTAATCAATATTATCAACTTTAAACAAATACTTAATTTATCACACTCTCTAACCAAACATCAACTCTTTTAATTACTTTTAAAGTTTACCTATAACATTCTTGGAGGTTTACGGATATAATCCATTCTCAATAGACTAGTAAAATCGTGTTGTCAATAATGTCAATAATGTAAAAATGTAAACACTAACTTGTTATTATTATGGTTTTTTCATGACGCCATCAAAATGTCCCTTTAATAATTCGTTCCCTATAAAATGTCACATTGCATTACCCATACCTCAACCATCTTTTTCATTACAGCCTGAAATGTTTTTACTTTCTTAACCTTCTAGTTGCTAAATAGTTATATATCGTTGTTCGCGACGACAGCTAATGATGCTAACATAAATGTTTGTACGTTTTTGCGCCCAATATATTTTTTAGAAGTCTCATTCAATGAATAAAATATAATTGGGCAAGTTGCAAATAATATGTTGGAGGCTTGATGAGCATGCATCTAGAGTGCTTTTTGCAACTCAATGACACAAATGTAAAATGTTTAAAATAATAAAATATTTATTTATCAAAACTAATTACTAATGGCATTAGGTCTTGCCAGGGTTTTTAAAGTCTCATAGTAGCCAAATTCTTTTCCACTTCATTTTCAGGTATTCGCAAATAGATTGTATGCGCTTTAAGTTTATTTTTGGATTCAACAAATTACCTGTGACTAATTACATTATTAATCTTGTGATCTCTACAAAGTGGCCTCACTTTCACTTACACTATTATATATTACTTTGTCTTTAACAACAAGGATAGTATCTGAGCTTATTTGTAGCAGTAACACAGTCTTCAAAGTCATTAAACATACAATCATATTGCCAACTTATTAAGCACACACCAAAAGAAGATAAATTTTTGTTCTTTAAAACGTCTTAATTAATATTGCGGTAATACATTTCAAAACAAACTCGATTATAGTTTATCGACATGGCATCATTTGAAAGTCTTCCAATTCTGTTATAGTGAAATGTCGATACTATACATTCGTTCTTTGCTTCTTATCACAACCAGCATTTACAATCAATAAAACTTGCACGAATTTAAATAGATTGTTGTTAGGTATTACATTGATATTATTCAATTTAATATCTTCTTTTTTGCCATTATGTAAAACATACGCTCACCTTACTGGACTTCCATGATTACTCCCGAATCACTTTGCTTCCTCCAAGGTTATTTATTATTCTAAAACTCCTTAATTAGATTTACACATCGTGTGAATAGCATTCGATATTCTCCCATCCCACAATTTAGAATTATGGTTGAATTTATCAGTCATTGACTTTAAATGTAGCAGAAAACTTCTTGGTCAGTTTCCTACGTTCTTCGTGAAGTAAAACCATGCATGTATATTCTCAAGATTGATATTCTCGAAGATCATCAGGATGTATTGAGTATATTTAAGAGATACTAACCTAACCTGGCTTAACCTAAGCTAACCTAAATAGGAAAAGGTAGAATGATCATTGATTGAGAAAGGATTATCAACTATATGAAAAGTCTGGACGTTCATGTACGTCCGGGCTCCTTGTCGCCATATTTTCGAAACCATTCATTTATTTTTTTTAATAAAATGCTATTATTTCATTTAATGTCCATACTATATAGATATATAGAAATCATTACAATTATGTCATATATTTTTATAATTGAAAACAATACGCAAACATTGCGAAAAAAATGAGAAAAAAAAATCCTTATCCTCTTTCTATAATTATTATGATCTGTAAAGAAGCGAAGGATTTTTTATATTTCTGTCAACAGAAACACATAAAATGTCACATAGATCAGTCATATGGGTTCAAATGTGTTCTCAAGTACTCTTATGATTCCGAAATGGGAGCGGCCACATGTGCTAATGTTATACACATTCTTACGAATTTGGAATAACTTTTCAGATTATTTTATCGGCCTTTTGGAAATAAGAGAGCATTGTTTAAAAATCGGCATATCAAATTTGATTTATTTTATGATGTTATTTGAATTGACAGCAGTGAAAGATTTCAGTGCTTCAAATGTGTGCATAAAATATTATCTGACTAATGAAAGGGTTAAGTGTTATTAAAAACAAGTATAGTCAAATAAAATAATTAAGATAAAAAGCATAAAAGATAGCATCTTTAAATGAAGAGGTGCATATAAAATGGATACAGTTTTTAGTAATCTTTGCTTATATGTAAAACCAGAAATAGCCAAACAGTAAATTTTCTCTTCGTTACAAAAGAGCTGTCAATAGGTTACTTATTCTGCGTAAAACTAGAAATATTCAGTGCATGAGGCAAACTGCAGCAATAAATTTAACAATTCGAGTTCTATCAACAAAGCCTGAGCTCTATAAATTTAAATTGTCATCACATCGTCTTTGACTCATTAAAATTCAACTCATACAATTATTTATAACAATATACACCCATATATTTGCAAGAATTTATCAATTGGTGTCGTTAGAAAAAGAATCTATTGGTAAAATAGTGTGTAAATATAGATGTTGATTTATTTATTTTGTACATATTGTAACATTAAAAATTACAAGTTTAATACGTTCAATGAAAAAAAAAACGAAAATATCAAAAACATATTAAAATATAAAAAAAGAAAAAAGAAAGAATTACAAAAATACATAAATACAGAAGGAAAAAGAGAGTTAATGCAGCATTGAATCAAAAAAATTTGATGATATTGATAAATGTAAAATAGTCTTCGATTATCCATGAAAAATTTAAATTAGACTTATATTCCGAGATCACTTTGATCTTGACAATAGTGTGAAAACCTATGCTGGATCTACCTTTGTACTAAAGGAATTATCTTCTAAGATCTCTGAATTAATAAGGTCCTTGGAAACCGTAAGACGATTTTGAAAAAAACTTTAACATAGACCACAGGATTCGGCGCCTCCACACCATATTAATTTAAACATGAAAGAATAAACATTTTTGAGTAGTTTGAGTTTTTGCTTATTCCTATAAATCTTCGAGTATAAATCTGGTCATAACTATTAATTGTGCAATATATCAATGGCTTAATCTACAAACCAACTAATTACTTACATGTTTAAAACACAGATTCTGGTACTATTTTATTAAGTTTTCTCACATAGAAAGCCCACAAAAATTAAATACGTAAAATCACCCGCAATCGCCTGACAACTCCATAAAGTAACCATCCACATTCGCATAATTTTTTTTGTTGCTCCTGAATATTTTACACAAATAAAGTTGGCTGGTTTGCAGATCAAGATATTGATATACTATACTTACTGTCCATAAATTATAAAAAAAAATATTTAGATTAATATTTTAAATAAATTCCCTCAGCTGTTGTGGATCGGGCTAGAATAGACATTTGAAGTGAACAAGAGTATGCTCCAAATCCAATCATTATTGTTTTATGAGGACGTCAGTCTAAAAACGAAAGTTAATTATCCACGATGTAAACTCGGACATATGCAATTAAATTGTAGAAGGCATCTTTTAATCCATCATTGTTACATATCAGTTATATTATACTATAACTCCAGTCACTGTGGGTGAAATTATTTCTCATTTTCATATTTTTCTAATGCGTATTTATATGCAGGGGTTAAGCGATTGGCTAATAATTAGTCCTCGTAAAAATACAATATCAATAATAAATCTTCATATTTTTCAGGTCCACATCTTCTACGTCTATTAGGTATGTAATAATAATAAAGACTACACTGAACAGACAATTATTATCAAATCTTCTCAATAGATTAAGCCAGGGATTTCCAAAGTGTGTCATTTATTAGTTATTTAGTAATTATGCCTAGTTCATAAAAAAATTGCACCTGTATGTAACATAGTCTGTAATATATACCAGCGCTACTTAAACTATAGATCATGACTTCACACAGGTCTTTAAATTTATTGGTTATAGGCAAACCAATTAATTGATTATTAGCAACTGTTTTATTTGTATTCCTATTTCACTGTGTTGTGTTGGATTATGTTAGGTTAGGCTGAGACGTACCTATACTTCAATCGTGTAGAAATTAATCGGGCGAAAAGTGGTCGAGAAAAAAATGCTCTAAACTAGACGAAATACAGAATGTGTGACGTATTATAGATGTTTAATGTTTGTTGGACAAACCAATTATAGAACTTTTTAATAGAAATTAGATTGATTAAAATTATTATAAAGTCTTTTATTATCGCGCTAATACCCTCTGCATTAATTCTACGATTTAAAATTGACTTTAAAATTAATGCAAAAATTAAAACAAGAGGACTGACCAATTCAAAAAAAAGTATCTAAAGTTGTAACTTCATTTCACTGCTTTCAAAAAATGCGACGTCAAAATGTGAGTATGATAACCTCTTCTATGTAACTTCACGTAAGTATGTTGTAAGCTAAGTTTTGATTAATAAATAGACGTTCCGACGAATTCAATAAATTGCTACTCGACAGAAAAACTCCGAGATACGCCCGATTGACAGCAGGTGTAAGAACGAGTTGAAGTGACAGGAATCCCCAATTTAGCGCGAAAATGCCGCGCCAATCAAACTTAAAACTTTATAATCTGGTCCTCGCTTCCACGTTTTTACGTATTGCATGATTAATTGTTATCTGCTAATTAAATATCACGCTAAATCGAGTCGGCACAGAAAGATGTAATGAAAAAAATAAAAATAAAAAAAGAATAAATAGAATTATTGTGATAATTTTTCAATGCATTTATTTGACTGGATGACTCTAAAACGTACTGTTGCATATTTACAAGTAAGACACATCAATATGGCAACACTGAGATACAATTCAACCAATTTGTGCATCTAAAAGATTACTTAGAGAAGAATAATACCAACCAAAACGAATAAGCAATTATGAAAATGTAATATTATACGTGTTCATTATAATGGATTGCTTAAACTTTATTGATTTTTATCAGAGTAAAATAAACTATTATATACCTATTTGTCTCATGTTTTCTTTATTTAGCACTTAAACGTCCCGTATCAATGCCTGGCAATTATTGAAACCCTACCTATATGCATATATATTTTATACCACGTTCGCTCCCAATATGAATCATATGGATCTACACAGTGTGAAGATATTCACTACGAAAGAGATGAATATGGAGCTCCGCAATTTGAAGACGTCTTGACATATTATTTTTTCACGAGAATTATTTGTCAGACAATTACTCAAACCGATGGGCATCCAGTCCTGTATTTTCCTGTCGGGAACCGAACTCGCATTCCCTGGATCAGCTCGCACGCTACCAACTACGCTACCGGGAAGATATGTATTATACATCGAGCCTGTTTAGGCAAAAGGCATTAACCGTCAATATTTATTTTATGAGCACAATATACACGTTCTATTGAAATAGATCAAGCCGCAAATGTCAAATAATTATGCTTTATAAAGTCAGCTTTAGATTTTGAAAAAAGTAGAACCTACTAAATCTAAGTGCAGAAAAGGGGATCAAACCTCATTCACGACATTATTGTTACGTGATAGTCAATGTATTTTTTCCTCAACAGGGTCGATATATTATTTAAAATAACAATATTTATTACATTATATTATAATTATGAGTACGGCGTACATTTTATAAAATTACGGTTCAAAAAATCAATTTAACTCTTTATGCAAATCTCAAAAGGTCAGACAATTCTGATCGTCTTCACGGCGTTGGTTATTATTATTAATATTTCGAAATATCTTATTTCAAGTCATGCTGTGTACATATAAGTAAAATGATACCCGCTGCTTTAATGAAAGTGTTTAATTTTATTACTCCGGATTGTAGGTAGTTTTTCAATTAATTATAAGTGATTTAAATGGTTGATGTGAAAGTCAGGCCTTGGTAAAATCATCAAAAAACTGCCAATACCGATACTGTTTAATTTAAATTTAATTTAACTCTTTGGATGCTATGATTTTTTTCAGTATCTTAACAAGATGTGCTACAATTTAATTTAATTATTTAAAAAATATATATTATCGAATTTTAAAATAAATGATTTTTGCTATCGTTTTTTCAGCGATTCTAGGACAATTACTCCACTGATAAAAACGAATAATATGTTTAAGATCAGTCAATAATGCCGCAATTAAAAAATCACATACCGATATCCACTTTTAGCCGAAAATGACTTCCATACTGTCCCGTACCAATTTGACAATTCAAAGTTGTTTAAATATATCGTAAAAACGTCCCAAGAAAATTTGACAACTTCATTCGGATCTAAAATGTACACTGCAAAATATAAAACTATGCTATTTTTTATTCAGCTTTATCAAATGTTCGTCATTCGTAAACAATTTTACGAATAAGGCCGCCTCTGTTATAGCAAAGCGACGGCAACAGAGATACAAAATGGCTATAAATAGGCGAGTGAGCGAGTGAGCAAGTTCAACAGCGCGACAACACGTTGTCGTCACAACAACACAACTCAAAACATCAAAATTAATTATAACTAAGGCCGCGGGCACGATAGATGTCGCGGCGACAGAACAACATCGACAAAGCCACGGAAACAGAGATGCAAAATAGCTATAAATATGTGAGTGAGCAAGTGAGCGAGTTGTTGTGACTGACGCGCTGCCGGACTTGCTCACTTGTTCACTCACCTGTTTATAGATATCTTGCATCTCTGTTCCCGTCGCTCTGCCACCACGGCATCTATCGTACCCTCACCCTACATTGATCAAAATGTGTTTTTTTATATCAAAATTATCGCAAAAGCAAAATCAAAACAGTTCTTAAACTCTCTTGTAAATTATCCAAAAATGGACTTTGCCATTGATATGTTATAAACAATTGTCAACAAAACTTAAGTAGCCCTACCTAAATAACTAAACATAGCGTTGAGGTTGCCATATTGATAATATTTTTTTCCCGACGGTAATTTTCTTGATACCAGATAATAGATACTATAAAAGTCGATATTTGTAGGTTAAGTGAGTAGTTTAGTGGCAAAGATTGTGTAATATATTTGAACTATATTTGAATACGAAAAGGGCAAAGATTTTTGAAATTCGTAAATTATGGTCAATAAAACTATATCGTTTTTTAACATACATTTTATTTTATAAATATTTTGTAGTTATCTTAATAACTTTATCCAGGGCCTCACAAAGCCTTCAGCACGAATAATTGTATACATTATAATATGTAATTTAGAAAGATATAAAGCATTGGGACTAATTTTCATGTAAATTTTATTCAACCGGTTTATGGAAGTTACCTTTGTGGAACGAGAATACTTCCTTGTGAAATTAATTTCTATTTGAATTCAGGAAAGGAACAATTTATTGTTTAGGTTATTAATTGTCATCCTTATACTAATACCTTACATATGAATAATTCCATCCGTGTAAAAACCTTTATTTCTCCGCAATGTGAAAACGTATAGACAGATAATTTTTCACGAGAATCGTTTGCCAGACAATTGTTAAGCCCAATGGGCATCCAGTCCTGTATTTTCCGATTTTTAACATCTGACAGAAGGGGAATCCAACTCGCATTCCCCGGATTGCTAGGCGCGCACGCTACCATCTACGCTGCCCGGGGAGTTACATGTATAAAATAAATAAATATTCATTTTAATTTAAAAAAGTGTATTTAGTTTTATTAATTACCCAATACTTACTACTGTCTAAGATTCTTTGGTATTCCTGAACAATTTAACAAATCTATGATATATGTTGTCAACTTATGGTCACAGATATTAATATTGTAGATTAAAATGTGTTACATCTTTTCGGCTTAGTCTTTAATGAAGGTGTACAGTTAGGATAATTGTAAAAAAAGGTTCTGATAATCGTTTTTGGGAACCCTTAACATCATTCTCATTAAATAGTCATTTGGGTCACAATAAATGAGAAGGTAGTGAATTTATAGTGTATTAATTTTTTTATAATACATATTTTCTATTTTTTATAAGGCATAACCCATTGACTTGCGTATTTTTTGCATGATTTCGCCAACGTTTCTATCCAAAGAGGTTAAGTCTTAATGCTTATAAGCTTTTTACGTATACAACCATCTCAAATGAGCATTTAAAACTGCAATTAAAACTGTTTTTTTGATCAGAGTTGCAAAAGAGATTGTAATTATTATTTGAGAGATGTTAAATAGATAGGATTTGATCAATGTACCAAAATAAGATAAAATTTAATAGTTTTTTTTTCTCGTGCTACTATCTATGAACGAAGTATAAATAAGCTCATAAATTTCGACTGTAAAACGTAAAAAAGGACGTGATCCAAGTAGAACAATTTTTACAGGAGGCACAAAAAACGTTTATTTAATGGCTTTGAACCAAAGTTTAAACTAAAACTAAAACTGGTAATTTATTTACTTAATCTGATATTAACTTAATAAGAAATTTATAAAAAAAAAACAATTATATTGATTTACTCAATATGATATTAATTTGATAAATTATTTAATAAAATTGATTAGGTGCAGGCCCTTTTTCATGGTCGCATATTGCAAGGGGAATGCTTTTTTCAAATTTAAAACTAAATTTAGACACAAATTCGGCATTTTCAGCTTCATCCTTTTGATAGAACGTGTTTTAAGTTGTATACATTCTGGTTATCAAATAAAAGCTACTTTGAAGAATTGAGGGTTACATCCTTTTTCCTTTCCAAAGTCGATAAACATGTTTGTAAAATATCTAAGACAAGTTATCAAAATATGTATTTATACAACATATATAAATACAGTGTCTTTTCGATTTTCCGTGCTAATGCTGGGGGGACGGTCCGGATAATTGAAAAACACGGATAATCCGAACTATGGTAAATATATGATATATGGATAATTTATCATTATCGTGGAAATATGTTTTTGTCATCAGTCGTGGCCTTTTAAGTTTTCTCGTTTCTCACCTAAATTTTTACTTCCTTCTAGAATGTATGGTTTCTCTTTTATTTTAGTTCTCGCAGCAACAAATTTTTTCCTTCATTGTAAAACTTTTTTGTCCGTGCTAAATGTACTGCATACTTAAGGGTAAGAAAACTTATTTTTGAATCGCAAAAAAATCCTTTAATTCAATTATTTATAATAAATATTATTTCAACATTTAGCACGGATGGTCCGCAAGCCGGATAAACTGTATTCTGTACTACAGTACAATGTAGTACGAAATGTAATTGGGATTATTATAGTTGATTTGGTTTGAACCAAATCACCCATAGGCAAAAATTAGGCCGAACACACGAATACGTACAAGCACGCACGAATATTCCCGACCATGAGAGCTCGCACACTGGGTGCGAATAATTATTCGTGCGTGTACGCGCGCATACTTCCGACGTCCAAGATGATCCCAATTTGTTGGTAATATTTTGCGTTCTCGTACGAACTAAAATGTGTATCAAATTTATTAATTTGGTACACGGATACAAATATTTTTTGGATCAAAGTGATTCCGATTATCACCTGCGTCACTATCAACGCATATCATGGCGTAAACTCTCTGCAGAAATAAAAATAAAAATACCTCATAATAATTATTGATTTTATACGGCACGAACGTCGAGAAGTAATTGATCGTGTGGGACCAAAACGCAACACGTACGACATAATCGTATGAATACGTACGGCATAAATTCGTACCGAATGTACGCTCAGCCTTAAGGTGGCTACACACGTAACTGCAATCTTGTGCGCACATGATTATACAATCGTTTGCGTTGAAAAAAATCACATTTGAGGGTCTGCGTGATTATTTTGCGCAAGCGTAAAGCTTGTACAAGCAAATATTGATAATATTATCAACAATTTATGCGCCATGAACTCAGATTGAAAACACTGGGCTAGGGTATAATAAGTGACGTGAGTTTATATTAGATGAGTTTATATTATTATGTATTCTTTTTTATGCGATGTCTTTTGAAGAAAATCATGAATATGACACACTGTGAATATCTTGATTTTGTAATATTCTTAAATAAATAATAAAATAAAACGAGGTGTATCATGAGATTTATTTCTTAATTCGTGATCACTTCGTCCTATACCATACATACACATATGATTCACAATAATATAATACGACAAGATGGTTTAAATATCATTTTATTCCCGAACATATTTTAAATCAAAAAATCAGCATTAATTAATAAGAAATCAATTGTTTCACGGCATCAAAGCAACGCCATTTGTCCGGCAAATAGAACGGCTCGAACACGTGGGGGAACGGTGTGTCCCATCCTGCCACTCTCTTCACTGGAGCTTCAAGGTGTAAGAAACATTCGTCCTGAAATCACAAAATTACGATACATACTCTCATACAAGCAACGTTTAAATTATTTGATACAACCCCATCAATGCATAATATGCACATAATAATATGATATTTTATGGGAACTGCTTAATCATTTTTCCCTTCCGTCCTATTTAGTATGAGTCCAAGGATCTGGGACGGATAAAGGACGTATTCCAGCGTTCCATGGTATATATATATATATATATATATA
>JAGVSQ010013687.1:0-10982 GCA_022683975.1 Rhyacophila evoluta
AAAAAAGAATAAAGAAAGAATTAATTAAAAATACATATATACACAGAAGGAAAAAGAGAGTGTCTACCGAGTGAGTGTGAGTGTAAATGACATTTATTTTATAGAATAACTGGACAAGAAGCAGCTAACTTAATGAAGGAGGGCGCTAGCACTTGGTTACAGAGTACCCACAACTGTCTTCAGCAAGTGGAGTCACTTCTCAATGGGTCCACCGCCAATCCCTCTGATGACACGTCGCTCTCCATCAGGCTTAGTCTCGTTAAAGTAAGATATTGCTTTGTTTTCATAACAATCCCAATTTTGCAATGAAGTATTTATTAAACATAATACATTCACCTCACAATAACTTCAAAAGTTATAGGCCAACATTTAGGCTTGAATACTCCTGGGATAAGCAGCCCTTAACAAAAATTTGCCATTGAAAAAAAAAAGAAAATTAGTAGATTTATGGGAATTATTTACATTTTTTTGTAATAAATGTAGTGAGGCTGGTTTATAACAATCATTTTACTTCTATTCCCACTCGTTTAAGGCTAGACTATTTTGTATGTTTAATAAAAATGAATATTTTTTGTTATAAAGAACTAGAGTTAGCTATGGAAAGTTTAATGTAAGTAGATTGTCCAGCCAGTTTATTAAATGAATAAAGTACATGAAATGATGATAATAAGCTATTAGATCTAATATTATGTAAGCAGTTACATGATTTTGGCAAATTTCCAGAGTTCATGTTTAGCACATTCCAGTTCATATTAGTTCTTATGGTTTGTTTATGATTGCTGACTTAAAATACAATCAAAACAACGATTTAATCTTTATGATACAGGATACAATTTATAATCTTCATTGTTTTTCAATGGCATTTATAATCATTTATGCTTAAAACTGCGTGAAACATGTGCATAAGTATTTCTATAATAAAAACATTTATGTTCTTTCATGGGGGGATGGGTTGTCAGCCAATCACTCAAATCGTTAAGATTCCATTTCTCGCATCTCAAATGAACATTAAAATCCTGATTTATTTTTACGCAGTTATGAGAGTCAAATCCCTGGTACTGGCCTGGTACACCGCTACTAAGAGAACACTATTTTTGCACACCTTCCGATGTTAATGTATTTACTTATATAACATTAAATAAATGATGGATTCTAAGGATGTTCATAATACTTGTATTGATTACCATTCAAGTTATGAAGTTCTTGGTTGAAATTTGGGGGGTGAAAATAGCTTGAATTGGATTCAAATTAACTACACAACTAATTTTAACGTGTCTCCCAAGGTCATACACAAATGACACATATGTGTAATGTGTTTTTCGCTTATTTTGATGTTTTATCTGAATATTAAATTCTGTGTACCACGCTAATCTGCCCCCTTTGAATCACAGGACTAATCATTCCAGTTATGACAGTGGACACTTTAACCATTTGTCTGCTAAACAACAACATATCGTCGTTCGTGATATCAGCAGGAAATGCTAACAACGATCGTTTTTCGTTTTTGCCTCTAGCTTGTTTTAAATGTCACGCAAGGTTAAGTTGTGTGAAAGATAGAGTTTTTTTTATAATAGTACAGTGTTTCTTTAGTCAAAAGTTTAAATCGTGATAAATTTTTCGCTTCGTTTTGAAGATTTCCAAAACATCGTAGCAGCCAAAAGGTTACGTCGCACAAGTTGTAAAAACGGTCGGTTCATGTTTTACTGCATTCAAACTTTGCATGGATTCAGAAAATTGAATTCCAGTTTGTATACATGCATATAGGAGTATACAAGTTAAACAAAACGTAAGTCCACGCGGCAGAGAATAAAATTTCCAATATTGTATTTTCCATTTAGAACTCGGTGCAGCGAAACATGACGACCGCGTGCTCATCGCCTGTGTTTATCGTCGTCATAAATACGTCAAACTAATAATTCACATTTTATTTTTGTGTATTTTTAAAAGATGGTGTATTTTTAGGAGATTTTTTCTTTCATGCAAATACGACTCCGCTGAAATATCAAACATAATCTCTTTTCATCGGATTCCATTAAAATTAACTCGCAGGGAATTGTTTTGTGGTTTTCTTTTTGATTTGTTTGTTGTTCATCGTTGAGCGATGGATCGAGGTATTGACTTCCGCCTCTCTCCCTTCGATTTCATCACATCAAGTGATGTATTTTTTTTAACCTGATGAAAGTTTTATTGCTTCCTTTCAAACATTACACTTTTGTTTGTTTTCGGCTTCATACTAATTCACATTAGTGTTTTCACATGTAGTTCGATTTTAAGCGATAAATACTATTATTTGACAAATACATACTAGCCTTCTTATCCATTTTACATGATATTGAAAGAATGGATGCGAAAGATCGTTGTTAGCACTTCTCGCTGATATAATGAATAACGATATGTCATTGTTTAGCATTTGAAACGTTAAATATGACTTTTCCAGGTATTTGTATATTTAATTTCTTAAAGTTATTTAGTCAGTTAAGATCTATATATCTGTCGGTGGCCGAGATCCTACTAGAGATCGCGGGCTCTAATATCGCAGCAACATTAAAATTTGAAAAATGCTTGAATTCTGCAAAAATGAAAAAAATCTATTGAAATGAGTCTGCACATGGCAGAGATCCATATCCTCCACGTTTGGGGCGGACTTGGTTAAAATATTCAAGGATCTACCATACATAAAATGAATTAAATTTTTTTCTCATGTGTTTTTTTTTTAAATCAACTCAACAAAAAATTGTCTTAAAATAAAAAGGGTCTATTTTTTTTAAATTTCACACAATTTCCACAAAGTTGAAAGTATAAAGCTGACGATGTGAAATAGACGAAAATTGATGGCAGCCTGTTCCACCTATTTAGGATTCGGTTTTGCACCTTTGAATTTTCAAAAATCCAAATCATTGATAAATAAATGGTGTGGTGATTTTGAAATTTTCAGTGGCTTATACCTGGCGGTAATTATAAATCGTCGGTAGCGTAGTTGGTAGCGTGCGCGCGTAGCGATCCGGGGAATTTGGGTTCGATTACCCATCTGTCGGATTAAAAAAAATAATCTTAAAATGCAGGACTAGATGCCCATCAGGTTGAGCAATTGTCTGACAAACAATTCTCGTGAAAAACAATATGTCAAGACGTACTCAACTTTCTGAGCGGATATCTTCACACCGTGTAGATCCATATGCTCCACTCTGGGAGCGTACATGGTATAAAAAAACATGTAAATATGTACACGGTGTCAAATGACTCAACCGAATTTGATCAATGCGTAATCTTTGATTAAGTTGTCGATCGCTGGCGTGTATGTACCTTCTATTTTTTACATTTGAGTAGCACGAATGGTCTATAAACCATCAAGCTTCTTAGCAAGTGAATGCGTCTGGTTTTGAATACGACAAAAGAAAAATAACTCGTGTGGACGATAAAACGTAGAGATCCACTTCATTCCGTCGTCTCGTTCATAAGTTGATGCTAATATATTGAAATAATTAAAGTTTACGGTTAGTTCTCTTCTAAAGCTTCGAATACTGAGCACGATCCGCCAAAGTGGTTGAAATTCTATTTCCGGCACAACACCACTACTATCACTTGCTCCGCGCATTCTCCCAACAAACTATCCGACCATCTCTCGATGCGGCTCGGGAATTTCTGTCATTTCGGACGCGCGCCCAAGGAACACGCTCCCGAAATAACATCGCACCGAGAAGATCGGACCCTCTGTGTCGGTCTTCGGTTGGCGGCACTGTTCAGTGACCCGGCAATAGTGTTGTGATCCGCACAGGATACGTAATAAATTGTCCAGCACTTGTGATACTTTCCCGTGTTGTTTGTTTACTTGGAACACGTGTGTTCGAGGTCTGCCGGTTCAATTTTGCGGGGAAGTCCCGAGGTTTGTTGTGTTATTCTGCAATTCGCGTAAATACTTTGTTTTCAAAAAAATTTTTTTTGGCAACTGTTTATTTGTTTTTGTTTACGTTACTCGGCGTTTTGATGTTTATCTTGACTAGATTGATTTATTCAAAAACAAACAGTTAACAAATCGATGTTGAAATCGTTAAACAATAATTAACATTTTATTTATTCAGTTAAATCATTTAATTCCATAGATTATCCAATTCACGAATACTACTCATTCAATTGCTCCGAATGGAAAGCGTTTCATTAAAATAGTTACATTGTCCGTGCAACTGTCTGATTGTATCTAAAGTACAAAATGGTCAAAATACTTAAATAATAGAATATATATCATTTAACAATAAACCGTATGTAATATTTTTACATTTAGCGTATTTAACATCAGATAACTTTGATTGATAATTTACTTTTTATATAATAATTTAATTTCGCGTTTATTGCTAAAACTTAATTTTACTTTCTTAAACTATTTTTTTACCATATTCGCATATTCAAGTGTGGAGTTTATATGGATCTACACAGTGTGAAGGTGACCTCTCCGAAATTTGAGTATATGGATCTCCGCAATGTGAAGAGACGTGTCTTGGCGGATTATTTTTTACGAGAATTGGTTGTGAGTGAATTGCTTAACTCAATAGGAAATGGGCATCCAAACTTGAAAAATCCGTGGGATCGTTCAATGGGAATCGAATCCGTATTTCCCGTATGCGAAGCGCGCATGCTAACCTCATGGTTGCATAGGAGACAATTTTAGTAAACTTCAATTATGCTACACCAAATGTGTCACAATCGTCGGATGGTGAAATAATGTTGTGAAGAACATAATCTCAACGGGGATTGTTTCTTGATCGGGTCAATGCCCGTCTTGGTTTGTTGGTTCGAGAATGATAAGGGTTGTGTTAAATGTAAGCGTTTGTTCATTGTAGGCCCGTGAAGAAGAGTTGGCGACGAAACGCAAAGACATGGAGGTGCTTCGTAAATCTAAGCAGCTTCCCAAGAATGACCAGGTCAACAGCGTTCAAGCACAAATGGAAAAGGTAAAAAACAAAACTATCATAAATATACACAAGCATCCAAAAATCAATTTATATTTCATTCGCTATTTAACCTTTACCTCTCTTAAAATGTTAGTAGTTTTTTCCCTCGGTTTACGCCTACCGGTCGCGTTAATTGAGAGAGCATATAAAACATTATTTTTGATCACTAATATAAATTATAATAAGTCGACAACATGTCAGCAGATAAAGCGTGTCTCGTTAATTTCAATTTTGGTATTGGCATGCTGACAACTTTAATATTGACATCAGAATTTTAATCATCAACAGGCATCCACGAACCTGGGTGGTCACAAAGAATACATCAATTCGAAGTTGGCAGCGCTGAATAAATACAACGCTCGATTGGACGCTGTCATCTCCTGGGTGATGGAGACCAAAACTAGGATAAATATCTGCAAAGACCTCTCGCCTATTGATCAGAAAAAGACTATCGACGCCATAATGGTAAGCGCTGCATATATGTTAAATTTTAAGAATTTTAAGAGTTCGTAAATTTGAAACCACTCTATGATTTCGGCAGTAGATTTTTTTTACTATTTGTATACTTTCATGTAGATTATTATTTGTAACTTGAGTTTCTTTATTTAACATTACGGGTCGATGGAGAACTATATATTATTGTGTCTTTGCATTTAGTTTGTTTTGAAATGTCATGTATAATGCATAAGAAACATGTATAACTGAATTCCTTGATCTGGTTTCAGGATGTTAAAAAACATACCAATCAAAAGGTTAAAACGATATATATTAAAGATCTTTTATATTTATGCCTTAAGTTTCAAAATTTGTTTTGGAAAACTCGTATATTGTGTAAATCTTTACAAATTAAACAATTTAAATCATTGCTGAAACATATATCTTATATTGGTTTTAATTGTTTTAAAAAAATAGTTTTTCCATATGTATATGAATACTCGTAAATCGATATGAAACATCATCATCTTGACTTGATAAGTTTATTATTACACCACCAAAATTCTAATGTAAGTTTCTTGAAAAAATAACGATTCGCTATCATACAAGTGGTATAATTTGACAAGTAATGTTTATAGAAATTTGTTCAATTTAGTTTGCTGCTTAATTATGTTTGTGTATTTATCGGAGTTTAACGTTGTTTAGGTACAAGTGCGTGATCGTGAAACAGACGTCAACGAAATATTCGAAAATTACACAAACATCGAGAAAGAATGCGAATCCGCCCAGCAAAACATCTCGGCGGAGTTGCGCGAGAAGATGAACAAGTTGCGTGAAGATTGGAATTATGTACGGACCCGCGGTTCGACTCCCGCTCGCGACAATCGCGACGCCGCCGTGCAGAGAGAAGCGGCACGCAAACCCTCGTTGGGGGATGTGGAGTCCGACGCGAGTGCACGTATACCCTCCGCGAGTGACGTCTACGCCCAAATCATCCGCAAGGTGACGCCGGTGAGTAACGTCGAACCTACCGCGAGTGCGCGCAAACCCTCGGCAAGCGACACCGAGTCGCTGCCTGGTTCCCGGAAACCGTCCGTTGAACTGGCCGCGCGCGAAAAGTCGATCAGTGATAAGTCATTAAGTGATGAGTCTCTCAAGAGTACCGACAGGTCGCTGAGTTTGAAGGTCGACGACGGAAGATATCGGTCTCCAGAAACAGGTGAGCATATTAGAAGAATACGCGGATTATTAATGAATTTAGCACTCACTCAATTGAATACAACTTTAAAACTCTTAAACAGTAAGAAATAAAAGAACTTGGAAGTTAGTAAAGATGGAAACTTAGTATTAGTAATTTAATCATACTTACTTGGGAACCAAAGAGTGTGAAAGATTTAGATCATTATTTCAGTTGTATTTCACCATATCAGTAAAATTATCGAGTAGCTAGTCTTAGATTTTTAAAGGAAAGAAAATACTTTGGGGGATTTGAACCTGCGGCTATCTGTGCCGTAAAATATGCTTAAACATTTAGCTGTGGTGATGAAGACTTGTAATTAAGTATAATTTATTTCATCGACTATAACACTTTTAAAAGCTGTTTTCGTGCTTTACAATTCGCGATATGTCTTATAGTTTGTGGAGTCTTGTCGAGGAAATACGATAATATTTCAGCCTTGATTATATAATTCTAACAAGTAATATGTTAAAATTTTATGCGTGCAAATTAAAATTGATGAGACGACAGCGTGCATTAATGGAAAACAGAACTTCCGCGGTGAAACTTTGAACGTAAATTATTATAAATGGTCGATAAAAAACATCGACCCGTTGTATAATAACGATTCGTTTATTTCCCGGTAATGTTACCAAAATACAAAGCATACGTGAAGCCAGCAGTCGACGTATTCATCACAATATTAAAAATGAAACTCGCAGCTTGAAGGCTAATCAAGTTAGTCGGGCCGCATTGTATTTTTCATCCCTTCGAATGCAGAAGCAGGGCGAACCCGCCGGGCCGACCCCATAAATAGGCCCAATTATTCAAATTCAATTATGCCGGCTATTGCCGAGTGCAAATTTAATATCCCGCTGAAATCTCGGCGTCGGTTTGTACCCTTCTTTTCCTCTTCGGTTGGCTTTTGAGGCTGTATTAATGCCGGATTTATTTCCGAAATGTCACTAGAGGATTTTCGTGCGTTAGATTGGTAGCGCTGTGATTATTATTGTTCTACTACACTCACCACTGGCTTATTATATTATAATGTACGAGTTATTTGCTCGCAACGAAATATTGAAGAATTTAACAAACGAGTAAATAAATGTAATTAATATTGTGTAGTTTTATATTTACAAATAGTTGTCGACAACTGCTGTAAGTACATCATTTTCTCTGAGAAAATGGAGCATATAGATATCAAAATTGTGAATATGACCCCAGAAATACAATATCGTCACCAATATTGCAGGAACACGTAACTTGATTGGTTGGTTTAAGTCACTTTGCAAAGCATAGTTTTATTTTTTACAATCTTGTGTATCTTTAGAATATTTTTGTTTAACACATATTTTTATAAAGTATGTAAAATTTATTTGTTAATGCGAAAATGATACAAGAGATTGCCAAAAATAAAACTATACAAAGTGGCTTAAACCAAAAAAACATGTTACGTGTTCCTGCAATATTGGCGATGATATTGTATAGATATATCTTCGCATTGTAAAGACTTATTTTGATATATTTTTGTTTTCACGAGAATTGGTTCCCGCTTCAGCATTTTTGATTTTTTAAATCCTGCAGCTGTAAGATTTGAGCCCGTAATTTCTTAAGCTGAAACACGCACGCTTGACAATCGATTATAGGGAAAATACAGACAAGTGCTATGTATTTACCGATTTTCATAAAAAGTTTATTTAAAATATTTTTGCTAGTCATTATGGTTATGAAGTGTTTGTGGCAGTTTTTCAAAAGTAAACTACTCTGAATACATTTCAATGGTTCGTATAAAGGTTTTAGAAAACTTTCGTGCGCAACACACAAGTTCATTCTGAATTATAAAGAAACTCTAGCTAGACAGGAAACTCGCAAAGAAATTGTTTTTGCGCAAAGATGGCTGGCTGTTCACTGCAGGGGCATGCAGCGGTACCAACTTACAAGTGGGTTACAAACTTAAACACACTGAAAAGTTAATATTCTGTAGCGCTCCTTGGCTGAAAACTGAAGAGCTAAACTTCGGAACGCAATTTTGTAGAAAGTGTTTCGGAATTTCGATTGAAGCTTTTGGGCCGCTTTACGAGGCTCTTCTTTCAGATGAAACATTTTTAACATATTTTTATATCCCAAAAAGTACACTTTAACTCTACTAAACGTGGAAAATGTGAAAAGCGAAGTCTTGAAACAACTCGCAGCTGAATTTCAATATAAAATATTTCTACTGGAGTTATTTATATATATTTAAATTATATATACGAACTCGGCATTTTGATATGTATTGATTTGGTGAAATCCATTCCATATGTTTATGTTACGATATCTGTTCCGAAAGGAAAGCATACGAATTTACGCGGTGTGAAGATGTCTACTCCAGGGATGTAGTAAAAACATATGGATCTTCCAATTGTGAAGATTTTTTTGACAGTGTACGTAGCGGAAAGAGTTACTCAAGTCAGTCCAACTAGCTGTTGGACCCATTGGTTGCTACAAGGGCAAATTTCATTGCTTCATTTCAGCGTTATACGGCGAGCATGATAATCTCTTCATATAAATTACTTGACCAAATAGGTCTCCTTTTTTTTCAATTAGCTTTTTTCATTCTATTTTTTTTAACTTCAGCACACTTAAGTACGTGGCAAACTAAGTCTTGGGTGATTTATCTTTATTCCCGTCGAATGACCTAGATCGCTTCTCGGTATCAGAGCTCCGCGATACGCCTGATTAAGACCAGGTTTAAGGACGGGGCGGGTGGATAGTGGGCACATTAGGCAGATTTTTCTGCGCGTTTCAGCTGTGGGTTTTCCCACACCTCCGGCAACAAAACGCGTGCGCTTAACTCTCGGCTACAGGAGGATTACATAAATATTCCCTCCGGTGGATGAGTATAAAAATATAAATTATAGACTGATTGTGAATTGTAACCAACTGGCGATAGAGAGAGGCAGCTTAGGATAAACGGTTGTATTGTTGAAAAAAAGTAGTATAGATAGTAGTAGAAAACCGTTATAATTTCAAAACGTATTCTTTAGTTTTTCATGTAGTACCTAATCCAATTGAAAAAAGAATGTATAAATACCTAGAATTAAATTAAATATCCGATGGCAATCTTAGCATTTTTTTCAGATTTGGGTTTCGCCAAAACGAGGCCTTTGATCGTAAAAAATCTGTCACAATACACTGGCCATCAAGGAGGAGAGCTTCTTTCAGTGAAAGCGTTTCTGACAGGTGTCAACGCGGTCGACAGTTTGCACGCGTGACGTCACCGCAAAAGTTCCGCCCTCTTCAGAGGAAAATGTGTACTTAAATATTTTTTATGTATATATTATATTTAAACGTTCACGTTACTTACGCACGTTTGCCGACGGAAGACTTTCTTTATGCTGTCATTTGAACGAACATAAGGGTGACTATTTATACGCGGTGAAAGTCTCACGCTGTCATATTTGTGGTATTATTATAAAAACAGTATAGTCTAAACAAATTTTTGCAAAACAGTGAAACCGTATAGCTGTGATCGATGCACTTTTATTATTAACCGTCTTCACGTTCTACTTTGTGACTATGGTAACATATAATTTTACAGGAACTAAATTAATGAATGTATCCACTAAATCTGCCTCATCGACATTTCCATAAAACGTTGAAATCTATTATTAATTAAGCTTAAATGTTAAACCCAGGCAGTAATTTCATTTATTCAATTTTATCTTACATCCGATGACTTCAAATATTATACAACGACTTGTATAATAAAAATGAACATCCATATAAGTAAATTTCCGCATTATCGAGATCCATACAATTCCATTTTCACATTGTGGAAATCCAAATGTTTCAATTTCAGAACGAAAAATTAAAGAAATTATTCAATTATTACATAATGGAAGTCTAAGAATTTACTTTAATTTGTTTTCATATTTGTCATTTTGACAATACTAAAAATAAACGTAAAGAGAAAATTTGAGAACGAAAAGAAGAAAATAGAAACCACCGACCAAGTTCCTATTCAGAGACAGATCCTATTGTAGATATCTGTACAATAACATCCATCTAAACTTACCTCACTCAGGTGGAAGATATAACCGAAAAAAAATCGCTAAACATACCCATAGCTCTCCGCATTGGCATTAATTCTGGCAGGTTAGTTCTACAATTTGAAATAAAAAACAGCTGATGTTGTTTTATGAATTTGTAAATAGTATCTATCGTAACTCACCGGCTGGCTCTCTTTATTTTCTTCTCATTCTTTTAAATTGTCTATATTTATTACTAACCTAACTTATCTTTGAATGATTTTCTTCTCATTTGTTTTTTATATTAAAAAAATCTTTGTTAATTAATATTTTCGACTGATGGTGCTTGATGGAAATTGATTTTATATTCTGAAT
>JAGVSQ010013689.1:0-10982 GCA_022683975.1 Rhyacophila evoluta
CAGAATTTAAAATCAATTTCCATCAAGCACCATCAGTCGAAAGTATTAATTATTTAAATATTTGTTAATTTGAAGTTGTCAATAATGTGACCTTTTTAGACTCTAAATAGCATTAGTTTATATTCAAACAAGTATTTAGAACTCCAAAATGTAGACTTATTTTGACGAATTGTTTTTCATACGGATTAGCTCACTGTACATGAAAATTTTTACCCCACAAACTTTCAGTGTCGGAAAAAAGATTCTGAAAAATGCGTCATTATCAAGTCTCACTGTTGATACTCGAAAATATTTAGTTGTAACATGTAGTCTCACTAATCGCATTTGAGCTTCTTATGCTATAATTTTCAGGCTGTCAACGATATCTTCCAGAAGTGTCCCCATAAACAGGTTAAAACTAAAAAGTTTATACTATACTGCTGCTTTTTACTATCCAAGCTTTTTTGATTAAGAGACAATTTCTATCTTATGTATCTATTATAATAGGGATTGTTGTTATATAATATATGTTACCCATGCCCTAGTAAACACCAATATAAAATTACGTTACTGTGTAATGTGCGGAAGTGAGACAAAGCTACAAAAATAGCATTGGTTGGATAACAAAGTTGGATAAAGAGTGGCACTGTCCAAAGCACAACTGAATAAAAGCTTATGAAAAGAAAGTTTAAAGTTAACTCAATTCTTGGTAGCAGTATATATTGTCATCTTTTAAATAATAAGCCATCTGACGAATTAGTATATATTAATCTATACGCACAATGTATTAAACAATAATATAAACCAACATAATTTGTACAAATGTTTTGTTATCATATACTCAACAAAAGAATTAAAAAGCTCAACTTGAGTATAGGATTTAAGTCAATTTGTATATTAAGATTATTATTTTTTTAATATTATACAGGTTGCTAAATGAGAGAAAGAGTTTAAATATTATAGACATTACCGATCACATAAAATTTTATTTGTGTGATTTTGGGTTGGAATATTTTACCACGGTATTCATACTTCATTTATGAACGAATTTTCATAATACAATAGTCATGATATCAAATTAGAGAAACGATATTGTTTTTGTTGTTTTAGAATTATGCGGAGATAGAGTATTATTATTTGGGACGGTTTTACATCACAGATAAACGAATTGCTCGGCACGCATAGCAAAAGATGATTCTTGCAGGATTTATTTCATCTAGGATAGATCGACACAAATTTATGACCATGCCATGTTTTTGTAGAGTACTTACACACATCTGACAAACTATGACATTCTTTTATCCAGATCTTTTCTACATATGTTGAACGCTTACTTCTACGAAAATCGTGAAAAATACTAATTAGATCCAAAATACAGTGGAAGCCTCTTAACATGAAACCAAATTTATATTTTTTCACGTTAAATGTATTTTATGAAAAGAGATCCAAAATAGCTACAAATAGGTGAGTGACCAAGTCAGCAAGTTGTTGTGACTGACGCGCTGCCGAACTTGTTTACTCACCTATTTATGGCTATTTTGCATCTCTGTTACGGTCGTTTTGACGCGGTTGCTGTGCTATCATCCCCGCGGCCTTAATCGTAAAAAAATGTTACAATATGACTGATTAAACTAAAATTAGTTTTGTGTATTTTTTCTTCTTGGTGGATTGTATCAAGTGTATTGTAAATTATGTGATACATTTAATACATAATCTCTTTTACTGTGTTCACTTACAAAGTGGACCATATTCATCCCAACAGCATGAGGATGTACAGCAAAATTAAGTACAGTATGTATATCAGAAATGTAAATACTTATTTTGAAAGATTTCTACGTAAGCACAGTAAATTACTTAAAATAAGAGGCATGCAGTATAGCATCTTTGAATTGAACAAAATCCTTGGTAGTATGGATTCGAACCCGCAATATTTGTTACTGAAGCAAGCCCGTTTACGACTGCCTAATGTGCCCACCATCCACTCGCCCCGTCCTTAGACCTGGTCTTAACCAGGCGTATCCTGGAGCTCTGATATCAAGAAGTGATCTTATTTGTTTGACGGGAATGTCCTAGGAGTAAATATAAATTACCCAAAACGTACTCAAGCGTGCTGAAGTTAAAATAAATATATAATGAGAAAAAAGGTGATTGAAAAAACGGAGACTTATTTGATCAAGCAATCTATGATTAGTGATCATCACACTCGCGCGCTTACGTCTCTTATAATGTATGCAAATGCATCAAAGAATTACTTTTCGTTTTCAATAATTATATTTTGAAATGCAATCCTAAAAGCTTGAAGTATAGCAATACAGCCTCTGAGGGACATTGGCTTTTTCAAGAAAGCACTCCAGTTCTCTGTACATGGTAGCTACCGTTTTAAATTTATGAACTTGTAATGTTTCGCAATTTTTATGATAATATTTAAAATGTAAAAAAAACAGCATAATTTAATTAAAATACGCTGTATAAATAATACATACATATTTATATTATCTCCTTGGTTAGCGTAGTTGGTAGCGTGCGCGCCTAGCAATCCGGGGAATACGGGCTAGATTCTCCATCTGTCGGATTTTAAAAAATCTAAAAAAAACAGGACTGGATACCCATTGGGTTGGCAAACAATTCTCGTGAGAAATCATCTATCGAGACGTCTTTACATTGCGGAGATTCACATATTCCAGTTTCGGAGTGGATATTTTCACACTGTGTAGATTCATATGCTCCACTTTGAGAGCGAACATGGTATAAAAAATATTATTTTATGGTTAATTCCGAAATTATTAATTAATAATTAGTATATTTTGAGACTGTTGATAAGAGTACTAAGAGGACTATTTGATAGGAATTCATCTTGTAAATTGACTTATATTTTAATTTATGACTTTCAGCTATCTGCGTTTTTAGTCAAAGGGGCAGCATTATCATATAATCAAATAAAAACCTGATATACGTCAATATTATCTGTATATAACTGAAGTGAAAATATAAGCTTACTAAAAGTATTTTTCTCAAAGTCCAGTTGGAGCTTTTCATTTGTAAAAGCTCGAATACTAATGAAGATATAATAATATAGTAGAATGGTCTGTCCTAACATTATCTCTCTTATTGCCATATCGTCAATCGAACCTTACACGTAGGTACATATTGCGTTTCCCAACAAAAGCGATCGCGTTGTAACTGCCAGATGGTTTTATGGCAGTCCACTTGGGACCTAGGCCAAAGGACACAGGACTCGGGACAGAGGACAAAGGTGGACCACTTTGACCCCCTGGAGCCTCCCGCAAATGCCGAAATGTCTAGTGGCAATAAAAACCTGAATCTGTGAACACTACCACAGAATCGTCGAAATGTATTATCGGTAAATGCGTTTTTTTGATTCGTTTATGAAATGATATATCAAAAATAAAATTGAGGATTATTTTTATTAAATGTAATACAAAACGTCTTAAATATTCGAACAAATAACAAAAATACGCGTCAACCATACGTTTATCAATAATAGATTTTTTTTAAATCCAAAGCCACTTATACCATAGCATTGAGTCGTATCCAAATTATTACGGATGTGAATTACGGAACACGCTGATATCCTTCGCTGTCTCCCCGATAGCGTAGTTGGTAGCGTGCGCACCTAGCAATTTGAAAATGAGGATTCGATTCCCCATCTGTCGAATTATAAAAACACAGGACTGCGTGTTCATAGCTTGTCGTGAAAAAAACGCCAAAACGTCTTAACATTGAGGAGATGCATTTACGCCACTTTTGAATTAGATATCTTGACACGGTGTCGATCCATATGCTCGACTTTGTGAGCGCCACTTAGACCCTAGCATTAAGTCGTATCCAAAGCATAACGTATGCAAATTACATACGCTAATATATTTATTATCTATCAGAATTGGAAACGCCGGAACTTACCTTATAAAATATAATCTGAGTTCAGCTTATTATTAATACAACCAGTGGTGGCTCACATATGGGCACCATGTAAATGCAACATCCCCTATTTCCATTCGAGGAATGCAGGCTCAATTCCCACATCTGTAGGATTTAAAAAAGATCCAAAATATATAGTTGGATGCCCATTGGGTTAACTAACAATTCTGGTAAAAAATAATCTGTCACAACGTCTTCACATTGCAGAGATTCATATACTCCACTTTCGGAGTGGATATATTCACACTGTGTAGATCCATATGATCAACTTGGTAAGCAAACATGGTATAAAATAGTAGATTAAGAAAATGCTGTCACATCATGGCTGAAAGTGAAAAAGCAGATGAAGTTATGGTCTTCGAAAATTTGATAAATTCAGACAGTCAATTCTACGAAAAAAAACAGCATACTTCAAAACTGCAAGCCCAACGATTCTTTTCTCGAAACTTCACTGTATTATTTCGTATATTTTCTTAATAAAAAAAAAACATTCAGAAAACAATTTTTATATAACATCATTCATATAAGACATTCGGCTTATACAGACAACGCCGCACCCGCGCTAGTCCGTTATATCGAAGTTATACTGTTGTATCATACTAGTTTTTTTAAATTAAAAAAACATATTTTTCATAATGATATAGCTGGTAACGTGTGGTCACACAATTGCTAATAATCGTTGTTTATCTCTTTACCCATGAAGTAGCTTCCATGTTAGGCAGGGTAAGATTTAAAAACGGACGGCCAATTTGCCATGGTTAGGCAATTATCAATTAATGTCAAGTGTATAATATATTATATTTTATCATTTATAACACGATTTATCTTTAAGCCTTATAAATTTTTAAAAGTTTCGACAATTTAAGTTGACACTTATCCGATGACTAAGTAACTCAGGGGTAGACAACTTTAACATTAAAAAATCATTTATGTAAAAGTTTTATCAACATATACTTCATTTAATAGCATGCTTTAGACATTAATAATTTAGATAACTTCGACTTACATAATGCCAATTCATTTTGTGGGTAAATATTAAAAAATATACACAATAAATAAAGCTGTGCCAAAAAAGCCACGCGAGACAAACCCGCGTCGTTGAAACCGTGCTGCAAAAGCCGCTATTTTCTATTTTGAATATTATTTACAATACAAATAATAACTAAAACATAAACTTTTAACATTAAACTAAGGAATTATAATATGTAACATATTTTTTTATTTATACCATATTCGCTGCGAAAGTGGAGCATATGGATCTACACAGTGCGAAGATATTCATTCCAAAAGTGAAATAAACGAATCTCCACAATATGAAGACATGTCGTGATAGATTATATTTCACGAGAATTGTTTATCAGATAATTACTCAACCCAATAGGCGTCCAGTCCTGCATTGATAATTTTTTAAAATCCGACGGAAGCGGGAATCGAATTTACATTCCCCGGATTACTAGGCGCGTACGTTAACCTCTACGCTACCGGGGAGACAACATAGTTTACATTTCAATATTATATGCCAAATTTTTTAAATAACTTATACTGTCACTTTATGAAGCTATTAACGTTTACAGTATTTTAATTAATTGAGCGTATAATATTTACACCTTGAGCCATTTTCTCAACGGAAGCCTCCCTCGTATCCAGTGCCACATCGTGGGTAAGAGATACCATTGCAATTTTTTTTATGGAAGGCGTCTATTTTCTTCAGACAACTTTATATGGTGCACAATCCACACATTAGCGCGATGCGACCGTACTTGTATCTTTCTATATTAATTTCAACTCGATCTTGTATTGAATAAACTATTCCCATTTTGAAGCAAACGGTGACATGGTTCTAACAAATTATTTACGTGAAAAAGGTGATTAATTCCTTTCTTATATTATTATACATATATCTATGAAAAATCTAAAAAAAGAACTTTTTACTTTATATTATTTTTATATGCGCGGCTTCGTCCGCGCGGCATTGAGTGCACTCTTTTATCTGTGCAGGTTTGTTTTGCTGACTTTTATTAGCTAAGTGATAGATCTACCGTGAAGAATGATCTATGTAGAAGTTTGTAATGTTTTGGGTTACATTATTTACTTTAAATATCTTATGGATCTGTTGACGATCTCACGAAGTGGTATTTAATAATCCGTGCTTTATTGTGACAGCGAGACATTATTAAAGAATAACATTACCATCTTATGAATCGGCTGAAATCCAATGAATTAGTATTATGAGTGTAATTCCATTTTACGTTGAAAATATCATTGGATTTACATAATAACGTCCCGATTTCTAATAAATACGCTGTTATTAAAATTGTTATTGTAGATTATTGTAAAATATTGATAACACATAAAATTTTGCATCATTATCCATGCATGACAAATTTAAATTTGACAGAAATTAAATAAAATTTTATTACAAGGCGAAAAAATGTAAATAAACCATACTTTAATATAAATAACCATAAAAAATAATGCGCTTAAATTTTACTTCTTGTTTTATCGAAATTTTAAACACGTATAAAAATATCCGCATGCTTAATGTATGCATTGTGCCAGTACAGCTCCATGGCACCATCAAAGACCCAAAGTAAACACATTCTAAGCTTTTAGAACAAATCCCTGCGGTGAATTCTGGGGAAACGGTGGTATGAATTCGTACGTAATAAGGATATAAGAGAACGGACCATGCAGGCACTGATAGCTGACAGAGAGAAGCTGGGACGCTGGACTTGACTCGGTCACATACTGCGGATGCCTCGAGAGAGTCTTTACTTGACCTCCCTATTCTCTAAGTCGATCGGTTCTCGATTTTTTGGAGGGCCCCTAAATAATATATAAAAATAGAATGTATTCAGTGGGATGCAGGTATGAACGGGGAGATAATACTGTCGGGTGACTGGGATTCTTGGATGTGGCAGTAGGTGTCGATATGCTCCACTTAAGGAGGGAGCGGATATTAAAGAAGAAGAAGAAGAAGAGGAAAAAAGAAATGTTCTATCTTCTTTTACAGGCATGTTAGTTAGCAATGTCGATTTGCCTTTTATTAGACGCAAAACTACTTTCGCAACAAAAGCTTAAAAAACCATAAACTGAGCTTTAAGCTTACACAAACGAATGAGTTTACTATACTTCTAGACAATAATATTATGATATGGTGGATTGCCTCGACTATGAACGACTTTCTTGAGAAAAAAAATGTCAATTCACGTCTTTCAAACACGAAGATCCATTTCCGGAGTGGTCATCTAAGACTCTTCAGATCCATCCAATAGTTTTTTTTGCATACCATGTCAGCATATGAATCTGAACAGATCCATATGCTCCACACTTTCGCAGCGGTCATGGTATAAAATAAACTATTGGCCCAATTTTTTTGAATATATTTTTGGTAGAAAGTAATTTATTAGACACATAAGTGAAGCAATTATGTGTGACGGCTTTTGTATTAAAAAAAACTTTGGTAATGATTTCTGCTAAAATCGATGTTAACACTTCGCTGTAAGGAAAACCACAAGAAAGGGTTATTTTTTATGATAATTATACTATCGGTAATAGATCAGACTATCCTTCTTATTTTAACAAATTTATTTGACCATTACTTATCAGGATAATGGTTTATACTTAGAAATATATAGTATAACCCTAAATCTTTTAAGATAAATGTTCTTCATGGTAACATTTGCTTTGCGGTCATAAATAAATGGTGATGTTTATGATTCATTGATTTAAATCGACCAAATCCAAATCAATGACAAAACAATTATAATTTTGTAAGATGTTATATTTTTTAACAGTATGAATACCAACGACTCACCCGTGAGTCGGGTCGATTTCTCTTACTAAACGTATAATATTCTAGATCTGAAAAATGGTTTCGATATAAACTCATTCATTCGTTAATGCATACGCATGACACATATGACGGGAGGTCCCACCAAACGTCTTTGAGTCTCAAATTTTGAAAGTCAAATTATTTTTCTTGCATGTTTTAATATATTGAAAATCTCTGGCGTACAGGGACAGATTATATACATCGCGACTGGCAGTTAAAGAGTTAAATAACTAATTGAGTTTGTGTTTCAAAATTAAATTAAATCTAGTAAAAATCATTAAAATTAAAGGACTATTTAATTTTTATTTGGGATCACTTTCATTAATTTTAATTTAAGAAAATTGATGAGAACTACAACACTACAACACTACAACACAAAAGAACTGATGATGTATAGTCAATAATATTTTATATATTATACGAGAATGTAAATACACTTGGCTCTAAGTAATTTGGTAGATAAATACATAGGTTTCTCAATTAAGAATATATTCTATCAGTTTTTATAATATTACAGTGCGAGTAACATATGATTAAGCTTTTTTTTTATTATAAAGCAAATTGAGTGAACAATTTGGACAAAGACGCATTTGTCATCGGTGACTGTAAATTACAGGTTTCTGCTGAAAGTTTAACGTATGTTAGTCTACTTCACGAAAGCTGATCGAAATCTTTAACACATATCGCGAAATCGATCTATTCCATTGTAAGACAACATGAAAGTATTGGCTTAGTAATATTGGCTTTTTGTATTTTGCACCATTTAAATGTGTTGTGTTACATACAGTTTAAAAGCAGTATTTTTGTTTTTGTTTTAGGAAAAAATATGTGTGATTTTAGATGTGCAACAGCTAAGACAAATTAGTTTTATCTTAATGTTAATAATTTATGATACTGTAATTATATAAAATAGATAACTGCATTAATAGTATGTTGATATTTTTATGAACGTCACCATAAGCTGCAATAGACGCCCATGTATATATATCGAAATTTGAAATTACTGAATGTATTCATTGCCTTAAATGACAATTAAAACTCGAATTTCGTTTTTGCCGATTGTTATATTGCTGTATTAAATTGGAGATATTGTTGAAAAATATTATGTTTTATAAACAAGTATATTTTTTTTAATTAAAAATGTGTACTCTTTCGATAAAGTTCTAAGACGAACTAAAATATCCTTTGATACGTGAGCTATGCTAGACTATCGTAACTTAGCCTCGCTTGCAGTGGAGATCCGTTGACAATGATTTTTATTTAAGTAGGCAAAACACATTCAAGTTTGCATGCACAATTATTTATGTTTGACCATTATTTTTTTTTACAAGCAAAACATCTACTAAGTTTAGGTAATCCTACATGTATTTGATTTAAATTATAAGACCAGCCATCTACCGACATAAAATGAAATAACAGATAAACCATTCATTGATATGGGATGCATCAATTATTAGTATTGCTTATTATTAACATGCTCAATTTAACCAACAAAATGCACTGTGGGTTTTGAAAGTTAATAGTTTAAAATACAAAACGACATTAAAATAGTGGTTCATACAATTTCATTATTTAAAAATGTCGGTAATAAAATATTAAGCGATTCGATTATCCAATCAACAAAAATCAATTCTGACCAAAAATAAGTCCTCGAAATACAGATATCTCCAAAAGCTCTACTTTAATAGTGGAATAATATATAAATATTTATATAAATTGAAAGCTCGATGGGACTCGATGACTATTATTCCTTTAAATTTGGATGAGTCTTTACTGTGTAAAACAAAAAACTCATCAATTTGTCGTCAATGTTTTTGGATAAAAAAAATTAAACAAAAAAAGCGAGTCATATCTCAAGTTTCATTGTCAAGGTTTTAATTCATTTTATAATGACAAGGATATGGTGTGTAATTTACTTCTTTGTCTGGCGCCTTTGATAACCTTCTCTTTTTGAAGTGAAATTTATGACTTTTGTCTTTTATTAGCAGAATGGGTCCACATGAAAAAATGTTTAAGAGCCCTAGAGGCATTATTAACCAATAAAATTGAAGGTACTATAAAATACGTCTCGTTACAATCGCTATTGATTATTCATTAATTATATTTCTAAAATATATTATAAATTATTACGTATTAAAAACGAATAATTTTTTTACAATAATAGGTTGTAATCAATGTGAAAAATATATATCTCAACTGCCTTGTGTACAATCGAGTCTCCGAAGAATATCAATCCTGCTTGTAACTCTTCTTCCATCTCACTGGTTTCCGACTGCCCTTAAGTCCATCAGGTAATATCCACCAGATATAAACGCTAGAGTAAATACATCCTGGCATGACCTGGAAGGATAGTTTCAGAAATTCCAAAAATTTCAGATTCTTCAAAGTACACGGTCTCAAACTTTAAACAGATGCTATACATTCAGTTGCTGCAACCCATCTTCCATATTGTCGATAGATAGGGTCCTATAATAGAATATATTAGTATATGATATAACTACTTTCATTACCCCACTTACCTGGGATAGATTCAAACTCATTCTTTAATAAAATTAATTTTATTCACCTGTTACTAAAAAAAAATATTTCAATACTTTGCTTTGTACAATATTTTAGACTCTCGTTGATAAATCTGCGATGACGTTCGAAGTTGAAAGTAAAATAGTTGACCTTGAAATAGCAGTCTATAATATTTGAAAATATCATTTTGCTACTGTTCGCCGCTTGGGAAGGGATGTTGTGACAGACAGACATACACATATATTTTCTGTTGTATATAATAATCAGTGCTGCGTCATGGGTAGAAGGCGCATTTTTTCACCATCTGTTTATTATTTTTACTAGTTTATAACAAGCACATGTTTAACTTTAAAGCCTTTTTATAAGTATTTCAAAAAATCGTTTTATAGTGTGCTGCTTTTAATTATACAAATATCAATGCAGGTAGAAAATACTGACGAATTTATTTATTCTTATTATAAACAGGCGTCCATTTTAATAAGGCGCCCTTGTGCGGTGCACAATCTTGACAACAGCACGGTGCGGCCCTGATACTAATTTAGATATTATAAATTAATTAATGTCTACAGAAATAAAGTTCTGCCGTATCTGTAGGAACTTATGTTAACCCGTGACTAGTTTAATCGTTAATCCTACATATCCGAAAGTATCTTCAATTATATCGTCGTATTACTGGCAAAAGACGTTAAAGTGAAAAAGTGAGTTTTGA
>JAGVSQ010013691.1:0-10982 GCA_022683975.1 Rhyacophila evoluta
TCGGCATCTTCAGGCTACATTATATGTGGGCAGTGGGCGAACATATAATATACTAGGATGTGGCCTGGAGATGCCGAAATTAAGTTCATTCATCATATAATTATAAATATATTTCAATATTTAGCTATATTGACAATGTTTAGTCTTTTTTTATTATTGGTGAGGTTGAAAATAAAAAAATAGTTGAACTAGAAGTGGGCAAAACGTAAAAAAAGCACGTCGCTACTGTTCAACATGTTTTACTTAATATGGCTGTATATGTCTACCGCTTTATTTGATTATTAAATAATTATGATTAGACGAGTTGTAAATAAAAAATATATTTTTCAACCAATTCATTTTATTTAATATTTGAAAAAACCATTTTTTAATTAAATAAATGTATAAAATATATCGGATAAAGTAATAGTTGAAAACAGTTATTCTTAAATAGTTCTGGAAAATTCCTACTAATTTTTATTATGAACCTTATCATTTGATCATTAATGAATTAATATAAAGCAGGCGGTAAAATAAGAATATATCTCATCATTTACGCCACATGTTTTCGATAATTGTGGACCAAGTATAAAATTATATCAATCAATTACGGTCGACTTCAACATACGCAGTCTGCGTAACACAACTTTATATAAATGGCAACAATCTAAAAAGTAATTACATAACTTGTATTTTTAGGTCAATCTTAACTTATTGATTAAATAACGTTGCTAATGTAATGAAAAATTTAACACCCTGACAACTTTTTCAACAAAACTTTCATAATTTTCATTTTTAAATATTCCATTAACTTATGAATAAAAATAAAATAAAATAATATTTGAAAGAAACGTTAAATTTGAGTTTTGCATATAATTTCAAAACTTATCTTTACAGGAATGTATAATACTGAATCGGAAGAAATATTCTACAATATCAAATTTAAGACAAAATATTATTATTAATTCAAACTGAATTTTGAAGCAAAAAAAAAACAAAATTTGCATCGTGTAAGTCTAAAAAAGTATTGAAATAGTCTATAATGTTCAATTATACCAAATGAATATTTTAAAATGTGACAGTGTATTATTTCCACTGCAACTATTTTACCACGCGAATGCACACGGGCTATCTAGTGTAAATTTTGTACACATTTTATGTATAAAAATACATATTTAATTTTTTTTAAACAGTGGTGGCTTAAAAGCATAATATTCTGTTTGGATCTTGATTTGAAGAACATATTTTATAAATGTATTTATTTTTTATGTAGTCATATCTGTTAACAGAATCTTGCCACTTTTTTAAAACTAAATGTTTATTAGATCTTTTTAATTAACAAAAAAATGATTATTTTATTTACCTTATGGTACAGTTTTATATTTACAAGTATCACAGTGATGGTTAAAAGATATGAAGAAAAATATTTGAAAATTGAAAATTACGTGTATGAAAATATTTAGTTTTTTATCCATATAAGCATGTATATATAATATATGGTAAACGGAACCCATTTATAAATTATTTTAAGAAAAAAAAATATTTTTAAATACTTTTTCAACCCGGAAACAACAATGATCAATTATCACGAATTTGACCTTTTAAAAGTACACCCTTTTTAATTATCAGAGAAATTGAATGATACAATTAATTTTCCGTATATTCGACTATTATCATAATTGTACTTCTATCACGTAACGTTATTTTTGATTGTGAATAATAGTTTGCTCATTTTTTTTCATCGTCAAATATGAGAAATATATATATTGTTATTTTAAATATTGGATCATAAAATCTTTGGGTAACCATATCCACAGTATTGATTTGTCTATATATTTGAAAATTTGTTGTATTCAAATAAAAATAATTTTAAACTTGGGTTGTGAGTATTGGTATATGTGTTCAATTCAATAAAACTTCTGTAAAATAAATTTTGTTATCAGCCCTTTTTTATCAAAAAAGCAATTTAAATATGGTTCATATCGAAATATATTATTTATTTTTAAAACTTAAACAAAAATAATAAGCTTAATATCCTTTATACATGTAATAGTTATAACTTAATATTAAATAGTAAAAAGAGCATAGTTTTGAATAATTAAAATACATTAAATGATATTTTTTGGTTAATTTAATTGAAGTCTAATACAATTTTCATACATTTGCTAGGCTTTTGATTTAATCGCCGACAGTGTGGTTTGATTAAACTAAATATCCTTATAAATGTAATGTTCCTATGCACCAAATACATCCATATATTGTCTGCTTTTGACATTTTGACAGACATTGCTATTATATAGGTAGCTGCCTGAAGGGTCCTTGTTTATCGATTAGTTACCACGTCGCTTGGTTTTCCTATCAAAAAGAGTTTCACTTAGTGATACATTCTGTATATTATTTAATATGGCATTAAAACATTTAACATTCGAATAATAATGGTCATTTCAAGCTATTTATTCATTTATTTTGAAACACAGTAGGTACTGTTTTATATGTGAAAAATATACCAAATACAAGGGTGTGAATAAAACGATGTAATACATGCATATGCATTATGCATATTCAGAACATAATGAGTATTTTATAGTATGCGATGCCTATTTTTTGTAAATTTTTCAATAAAATGAAGGATTTTTCTATGATTGAAAATTTGGGTATACATCATATTTACCTGCATATTTTAGGCTAGAGAATAATTTGATTTGATTTTACTATGGGAAAAATGCATCATTATATTATGTCTTTGCCAATGAATTTAAATACCAAATTTAACTAACTAATTTAACAAATATATACTATTTAATATATACTAGATGGCAGCGCGTTACTATCGCGTGGTTTCTTTGATTGAATAGCAGGTTAGAATATTGATTCGGTGAGATAATTTAAAGGTTATATATATGGAAATTATTATAAGCCACGCGTTGCCGTCTTATATGTAAAATTAAATTTGGCATTATAATTCATTGACAAAGTTATAAAAAAATTTAAATTCATTTGCTTCACATATTATGTCGTGTTACGCATTTTAAACGTCAATTAAATCGAGGAAATAAAAGAATAGTATGCGTATGTTTCGTTGTCAGATAATATCATGATGATCGATAAAACAAAAGATTTATTTTATATAAATAAAAATTACCAGAATGGACTACGAGCAAATTTTTGGATTTTTTATTTAGCATCAAGTTGTGCATATTCATATTCTTACACAACTGTGATAGGTATCAAACCACTGCACTTATCATTTTCCCCGAGAAATATTATGAAAATCGCAGGTATCAATAATCATTACCACTAAATTTCAATAAATTGATAAAACGGTAGCATGTTTAAAAGTAATAATATCATTAACAAGAGAATCTTACTTAAACAATATCTTATGATATCTTAAATATCTTAGGGCGATATAAAGCGTTTACGGAAAATATTTTAAATAATTAAATATTCAGTATATCGTTATCATATTGATTTTTTTCATTTGTTATTTCATAATACTGAACAATAAAATTGCTCAACCACCGTAAAAAGTCCCGTTTTTCATATTTGATTTGTTGATTTACGAATGTTGTGCTTTATTTTATGTTTCCATTTGGAAAACAAAATCAAATAATGCGTTATGTTGTTCAATCTAGCTTATATGTGCGCGCACGATATACATAGATATATTTTTAATTGCGGTGTTTGTTACGATTTATGTTTCTTTCAATGGGTTTACTGAATGTACATTGGCTTACATAAATTTTTAGGCAGCAACAAAATATTTAAATTGAAATTGATTTTCATTCATAAGTTTTATGTCAATATGATAAACTACTTTAAAATATGAAATTATTTATCAAAAGATTCATTCATATTCTAGCGCATAAGAGAAAAAATATTTTGACCATGAGAAGATTTCTGTCTCTATGATGTCTCTTGTCGGAACCGTTTTTTTATGCACGATTATGATCGAATTAAGTTCATAGAATTACATAAAAACAACGGCTGAGTTTAAAAATGATTAAAATATATTGGCATATAAATTATATTTAAGGAAATAGTACAGATGTTTCTAGTATAAAATGAATATCACAATTATGGTATTAGTTAAAATATATATTGAAAGTGTGTCAAATAAAAATTATTTAATATATACTTTCCTTCATAATAATGTCATGCTTAAATAGCTCGGTGTAAATCCCCATATGAGATTAGGTTAGGTAATGTGATTTGTAGATACTTTTTTTTTAATCAGTGAGTAATTATAGGGGATTTAATGCCAGGCATTTTTTCGAATAGGTTATCGTTGTAGAATTATTTGAAAATTATGTGAACGAGAAATAATAAAATGTTTAGTTCAATATATTGTAGCTTACTTTTTGTAAAATTTATAATTGTGTCGTAAATTAGCATATTAAAATTAAGCTACCTACTTGAAGTTACATTTCATTTTTAAATATTAAGTAGGAATAAAAGATACTTGTGATTAGTATTGAATATATATAGCGTATAGGAGAACTTACTCTCACTTTAAAATTTGCAATGTTTTGTTTGCAAAATGCTTTTAGGCTCCTGGAATATTTTCGGGAAGCATTTTTTTTATAAAACTTAGTGAGCTATAATATTCTTAATATTATACATAAATCAATAATTTGATATCAAACATTTTTTTCAATATTTTATGCAAGTTACATATTTTTCTATGACATGAAGAAATTGCGTGAAAAAAACTTAGTATAAGCACAATTCTAAAAAATGTGAAGAATAATCGTAAATTAAAATATACTTACATTAAAGCATTTTAAAAATTATTTGCGATTCATTTTCAGTATAAATTATTTGGATATAATAATAGTATTATATGCGATTTCGACGACATATAATATTTTTTTTTTTGTAAAATAAATGTATTTCACGGATATGTTAACTTTCAGACTATATTTTTTTAGAGTTTTAAATTAATTTAAATTCCTAAACGATTTTTTTACGATTTTTTTTTCCTGGTACCCAAGAGATTAAATTCCCACAGCACTTGGATTTTTAAAAAATACCCAGATATAGCATTGGATATTCAATGGGTTGGACAATTGATTGACAATTCACTCGTAAAAAATCTGTTGAAACACATCCTTGCCTTACATCGAGTAAATAATATATGCTCTATTTTCGGAACAAACATAGTTTTAGTAAAAAATAATAATTTTTTCATTCTTTGTGCTAAAATAATCTCTTTGTGATTAAAATGTGAGTATGGAAAAAACATTTTTCCATATAAATGAAGAAATCACGACAGGTGGGTCTGAAATTATTAAACTTTTTTGACAGCATAGTCTAGCTTTTAACGGAGTTCACCGCTCTTGCAGAAGTAAACTTTACAGAAAATTTCTGTACAAGTGAAGAGAATAATTACTTCGTGCAGCTATGGCGATGACAGGAACGATTAAATACACAATATAATGGCTTTATCGGTTGTAATATTTAATCAAAATAATAATATATTATCAAGACTATATTCGTATTTACTTCTTGAATATGTATATAAAGTTTGACAACTTGACAAAATGAAATACATTGTTTTCTTTGTATTCAAATTAATTTATCTTTCATACCTTGTCAAGTACAGCTAACCTGGCCATTGTTTTATTTTAATGAAGTATTCTAGACAGTATTGTTTTATACAGAAATGACAACGTTTGATAATTATGTGTACTTTTGGGAATTTGAAATTCTATCTGATACACTGCCGCTGGACAACGGTTGACTTTACACACTTTGTTTATTCTGTTACGTAGTTAATTGAAACCTTTTATAAATATTTACAGTTTAAGTTGGAATTGAGTGTGTATATTTTAGGATATAGTTTACTTTCAAAATATTTGAATGATACCTGCTGAAATATTTACCATCTGTAATATATAAATACACAGCGCTAAATAATTTGTATAAAATAAAACCGACTAAAACTAAAAATAAAACATAGATAATGCTAGTATACTTTTCATATAGCATATATCTTGCTTTATAAAAATTAAATGATTTAATTATACATAAAATCCTTCAAAAAAATTATCTTATATGAAATTGTATCATAGTTCTCGATAGTAAATAATTTTCCATGAGTAAAAATATCTCAATTTTTAAAATATTGTTTATTGCGTATCTCCTACGCTTTTTATTACCAAATAATGTGGGTTCAAATATATCTAGTTACATGAAACAATTTAAAAAAATACCACTAGGCGTCCAATTGGTCCAGCGATTGTCTGACAACTCATGTTGTCTACATACATAATAAGCTAATAAATATCTTTAAAAATAGTTTAAGTAATAACACATGTTAATTAAATTTATTGATAACTTTTTCTTTTCTGATATCAGTGTAGTTTACATTACTATGATTTTATTAATTGTATTAAAATCAAAACACTCGTATAAAAAAGGATTGAAAATTATCGACAAAGCCGTTTTTATGTGAAGTTTTATTAATAAAGGGCTAATTTAATAAATAACTAATGTTTCATTTGCAAAAATATTTACTCTTATTCGTCGATCTAAAAAATACAAAAAAAAAAAAATATATTCCAAGAAGAATAATCATGGAAATTTACAGTTTTTGGAAGTAAGCGAATTATTATTAAATTATGTTAGCTCATGTTAATGTGCATTATTCAAGTTATTCATTTTTGTAGTAATTCTGATTGCTTGTTTTATTTGAAACTACACTCAAGTTTTTGGTATCATTTTAATATAACGAGTTTAATCACGACTCTAAAGTCGAAAGCAATTTATTATTCTAAAGACATCAATCTCTGACAAGTAATCAATGTAACATTATCCTTTGAATTACGTCTCAGCTTTACATAATTTAATGTACGGTACATTTGTTTCGAGTAACCAAATTAAATGAACTATTCTACAACACAAAGTAATGAATATGATATTACATAAATTAGCTACTAGAAGAGGTACGATTTTATTTATTCATGCTAAAATATTACGTCTTAAAACGATGAATTTTAATAAATATTGGTGATTAATCTATATTATTACCATAGTTTTAAAATTCAATATTACAACAATGAAAAAATAAGACTCTTACCCGGCAAGATTTTACTAGATCATGATGCATGGCTCAAAATATTAAATAAACATATATTTTAAATGCAATGAATAAATTTTCTGGTTTAAAGGATCTGCTGTTTTTGGCGTCTACTATTTTTTTTACACAATAGTAGCGGTTAATTCCAGTCATTATTTTTTTAAATTTTTACTATAATATTTCTGTGATATTATAAAATAAGATACTGATGTTGTATTTTACAATATACATAAGTAAATAAGTTAGTTGTAATATTATGTTTATACATGTTTATTGTGTATATTTGTTGTGTTATTTTATCGAAAACATATAATATAACATAGTATAGTAAATAAACGTAAAGTAAATACAGTAAAAATAAAGATACGACCAAAACTATTTTCAGAACTCAAAGAAGTTCGTTGCTGTGTTTCATATTTTGAAATACTGTAACACTCTTTCATAGCAAAGCAGGCGTAAACTCAAGAGTGAATGCGTAAAATTATATCAAATGAAAGATATTTCTCTTTATATATTAGCACTGCAAATCCAGTAAAACTGAAGGCAGACAAATTAATTCATTTTCTATAAACAAACTAATTTACGGTACTTAAAAATCAATTTCTAACATTTTTAATGTTTGTAGAATCTATGAGTAACACAGTTCTTTTATCTAAAAGTAATGTTTCATAGAAATTCACTTATTCATATGGCAGTTGCCAATGTTTTGAAACTTCTTGTGAACTAGCCTCTTGCAGTGAAGTGTGCGCTGACTGGTATTGTCAATGGCAATCAAAAAAGAATATAAAGGTTGACAATGTTAAGTTGCAGAGTCAAAATAGTAAAACTCTACCAACCAGTCACAAAGAAACAGATACATGTCAATATCGAAGGTTATAAGTACTCCGTATTAATTTTTCGTAGTATTCGGATCAAGTGTGTCAAACATAATGAAGTTTATATTTTATCTGTTTTGTTGGAGTAGACTTATTTAATAACAGTGTTGTATGGCATATTTTTGTACTATCCGCTGTAAATGTGAAGTTTTCGGATCTCAGTGATAAAATCATATCCGATATGGAAATAAAGAATATAGAAGACACATATCTTAATAGCTTTTTTCGTAAATAATATAATTCAACCCATTAGGCATCTAGTATTACATGTTTGATTTTATAAACAATTTATAGTCAAATCTATAATCTGAAGTACCGATATGGCTCCTCTTATTAATTAGCGACCGGGGTAAATTATTGTAATAATAATAAAAAATAAAATAATAAAAGTATTATTTCGGTAATAATATGTTTCTCTAATAATAATTATTAAATTATAATTTTATGCTTTTAATTGTTTTGGTTGTTATAATATACAACATTTTCAAAACTACGAGCGTCCTTACAGTATATTATTTTTGGTACGTGAAAATTGTACAATATTGTAAAATATGAAACTATTTATAAATAGGTTGCTTCAATTAATTTACCTAATGTATGAAGAATTATATTTGTTTATTATTTTCGATTTCTTTTTTGAATTTATTCAAAAAAAACGATTGAAAGTAATTTAATCGTTAATGTAAACGTGAAATACCCTGTGTAGTATTTTAAATTTATAGAAGATGCTGGTATTAAAATAGGCATAATTACCTTTTTCAAACGTCTGTTGGAGCATTTACTCATTAAACCTTCATACCTATAACCACTGCTTCAAATACTTATATCAATTTAGTACGATTGAAGTTTAAAATGAAAGGCTTGTTTTAGTGAGGGGCGAAGCAGGTGGCTCCAGACGAACTTTCATAATTGGAGGCTAAAGTGCCGTTAATTACATTTCACCCATGTCCAACTCAATTCCATGATAAAGGTGGTGATGGGTCATCGATCGTATGGTATTCTTTTGCTCATATTACACCTCAAGACGTAATCATATAAATAATTACGATATTTATATTAACAGCATAAAGAACAAGTTCTTAACACCGCTTCTTGTTTACATTTATTATCATTATTGTCATCTTAGTATCAGACACAATAGTTTTACTACAGTAAAAATTGTACTTATAAAAAAAAAAATATTTTTATAACACAAAAAACTGCTACGCAAATAGCTGATTGACAAATAATTTGAAGTTTACTTACAATCCGTGTGCACGAGCGTTGTCTCGGATAGATTTGAACTTTTTAAAAACTCAAATAATTTGTATTCATCCTGTTATTACCGATTTATTTTAATAGTTAGATGTACACAATATATTTGGTCGCTTTTTAATCATCGGTGATAATTTTGAGAGTTGAAAGTAAAACAATTTACCTAGAATTGGAAATCAAGATGATTTATGAAAATTTTATTTTGCTGTTTTTACAGAACAAACAAAATCACACATGTATTTTCCATTTTATAGTTAAAATTTAAAAAATCAATGAATAAAAAACTTGTACATGTCTTCAAATTTGAAAAAAATGTGCTTGGTGGTCGACAACTAGATCTAAATCTAAAACAAAACATCTAAATGTTTCAATAAATCTTCACATTATGGATAATTATGTTTTTAAATATGCTAGAAAGTATAAGCCAAAATTTTAGTTATAACTGATGATCATTCAAAATATTTTAAAAACGTACTCGCACGTTGTTATTTTAATAGTCTTTAGTTGATAATTACCGAATTTATGAAAATTATTTCAGACGTTTTCAGGATTTTTAAAGTAAAGTTTAGATAAATCCATAGGCATTGAACGAATTTGTATTTTAATTGGATTCTCTTTTATCAAACATTTTGCGGTAGAAATCACATTTTGGGAAATAAATTAAATTACGGCAAACCTTTTTGTGGACCTACATACAGACTTTTCATTAAATATTACAGGCGAAAAATTTTAGTTATTTTCTTAGCTACATATTATCAGTAGTCTTAAAATATTTTTTACAATAGCCGTTTTAAAAAATATTGGAAAAAACTCTTTCAAATTTTTTTTTAAATAACATTAAATTTATGAAACGCTTTATTATTTTTTGTATGTTTTTTCGATAAGTTAGTATTTTATAGTTGACGATTATTTACACATAATAAATTTCATATTATTTTGTTTTAGAATAAAAATTGCTACATTAGTAAACAATTTCATTTTTAATATATACTCGTACATACACAATAGAGGTAATTTTTGTTACAAGACGCGATGGAATTTACCTGCGTTCTATTAAGTGTTCATAACCATGATTTTAAAATAACGTTAACATTGCGTATTAATTTATTGGATATTTACATAAATATAATGTTGTGTTCTTTTAATTTAAATTAATTTTTTCTACACCAATTTTTTTATATGTAAAACTACGCTATTGTTAGGTATACGTCGGTTAACTAGCTAATTTTAACGGGTTGCTTGTATAAACAGCGGAAATATGTGAATTATTACGTAATCAAATGTTATTGTATCATTTTAAATGTAATTATTATAGTAATCAAGTATCATTGAGTGGTTAATTTTTTCATGGAAAATATATATAAGAAAACTGTTTTGTTCCTTGATATCCCGCAGAAAGATATTTATTATTTGCGTGCTGCAGGAAAAATTTTTCCACTCCATTAAAATCTGAAATATATTAATCAAAAAAAAAACACGCCGTAATGTGTTTATTTTTTAATCAATCAATGTGTCCATCGAACCGTGTAATAAATAAATAACACTGGTAATTCATCATACTAGCAACGTTTTCTTCCATTTGTTTTCTTGTTTGTGAAAGAAGAATTTGTATAATTAATGGCAAAAATTTATATTTTAAGACGTTTAGATAATTATCTGATGTATAAGAAAGCAACGTTACTTCTCCTAAAGGTTGTATTATGCATTTTTTAAACTTTATTTTGCCATAAAACTTATCATAAATATTTAATATTTTCGACTGATGGTGCTTGATGGAAATTGATTTTAAATTC
>JAGVSQ010013692.1:0-10981 GCA_022683975.1 Rhyacophila evoluta
TTAAAATCAATTTCCATCAAGCACCATCAGTCGAAAATATTAATTAATAAATTAAGATCACGGTGAGATATGCTATCGCAAATTGAATACAGAAACATCATTTTTATTGGATTGAGAAATAGCAAATTGATCTTTATAAAATATTGAAGTTATGTCTGACAGAACCAAACAATGTCACGGAGCGATGAGGTTTGATAGCAGCTTATTTAAAACAAATTTGTAAACTCCCATATACATAATATAAATGTACAAGATTAATTGGAAAAAAAATGTCCGATTATAACGGGTCATTTGCCGTGTTTTAATAGTTTTTAGGAAGGCATGTTTTTGATTATAAGCCCAACTATTTAAATTTCACTCACACAAATTAAAATTGATAAAAATACTATTGGTGCAAATGCGTGGCTGTAGGAAAACTGATTAATCGTCTATAATACATTCCTCTCACATTCGGAATTAAAGATGATGAATTATTTAGTTAAAGCTCTCATTATCTACTTTGCATTTACCGAACCGGAAATCAAAGGGGATGTTTCGGGTAAATTATCAAAGTGCTTTATGTATCCTTGTAATACAAGACTAACGCCTCATAATAATGTAATGGGATTGCTTGAATTTCGCAAAATCATTTTCTTGTTTTATATGGCAGACAAAGCGATTATCTGGTGTTGTTTTGTTTATGAGGGGAATGTATGAAAAATCAAATTACACATTATTTAGAAGTAGTAAATACCAGTTGTTTAACCATACAATTAGAACCTTGACAAAGATTTAATTTCAGCTAAAAATTCAGTTTATTAAAATATGGTACATAATTCACATTTTTTTAACCTGCACGTAAAAAGAAATATAACAAGACAATATTTCCATTGAGAGAGGTAGTTGAAACTAAAGTTTTTCAATAGAGTCAATCTTTGCGTATCATGGAGATTACACTGCTAAGCAATGTGATTGATAATTTTATTTTCCTTTCCACATTCGCTTATTAGACTGTCAACAATCTTCATAAGTGCCAAAGATTCAGCCGTATTAAAGTGGTCTGTTCTACTAGGGAGTCTATTGCGAGGGTACCTACCGTAATGATTTTTGTTCTTTGTAAAAAATAGTTTATGATTTCAAAGAGACCACAATTTTAAAGCTTGTTCCAAGAACCTTCATAAGATTTTTTTTGAATTTTTCAAATAAATAACTAATTGGGATTGTTGAAAGGTCTGGATATAAATTTTCTGTTACATTTTTTTCATAAAAATATCAGCTAGCGTCGTCCGTAGCTATTTTAATTTTATCCTAATTATCAAGAGCACTTTCTCGACAGTTGTGTAACTTAAACTGTTGCATGTATTATGAAATAAAAAATAGCTCTAATACACTACCCTACTAAGTAAAATCATAGTGTTTTCCATGTAATTACTTAAGCAGATACTATGTTTTACTTAGTAGGATAGGATAGGTAGATTATAAAAACAAACTACAATTACTAACATAATATGCATATTAAAAGCTCGTCGTAGCCGAACAAAATATTTTATAGTGATAAATAGTAAAACATCAAAATATCGTATTAACAGTGATCGTATTTGTTAATTTGACGAAAGCATATATTTTTTTAAATAAGTGAAATATTATCAGTATTAATTCAGCGCCCTGGAGCAAGTGAAATCGTAACGCTCCCTATATTTTTTTGTTTTACTTAGCTCTTTTAGTTTTATTTTTTTAGGTTTTTCGTTTTTCGCACTAGCTTTGCTTAACTTTCGCCCACCTCAATTCGTGCGCCTCGAGCAGCCTACTCTAACTGCTCCTCGATAGCTACGCCACTGAATTAAGGATAACCAAAAGAAACGCCGACGAATCGATTTATAGTATTCAGGTTTAAAGTGTTTTATATTATTATATTTTAATATAATCGTTAAGATCGTTGTATGAAAATTTGATTGATGAAAATCCCTTAATAATATGAACTCACTGTTTAAATTTAATGCGTAAATAATAAATGTATAATCAAAGCGATCTAGTTTCTGAAGAAAATTTGTCAGCTGTTATGTCGTCATTCAATAAAATAATAATACATATTGTTCGCTCAGAACGAATACTCGAATTTAATTAAGCCCGAGAATGTTCGTCTCGGAGCGACGAGCTTTCGAAGAATTATTATTCCAATAGCTTTCGGAAGGGCTCTAATAGAAATTCTAAGCGAAATTGTTACGGTTTCCGAAGGCTCCATATGTCGAAGCTATGAAAGTTTACTGCGAAGCTTTTTAGGATAAGGTTAGAATAGAGCTTACGGTGTAAAGGCACTGCATAATAGCTTTCGAATGGATATATGGAATAATGCGCTCTCACAATATCCGTCGATCAACTTTATCAATACTCCGAAAGATGAATAAAACATTATTATGATTTCTTATTTTATTTGATGCTTTTGTACTTTAATCTTACATACACTTTTGAATAAACTAATTATGAAGAACACTAACACTTTAAAATAATGATTGATTATACATCAAATAAGTAATTGTATATGCAAATAAGGCACAATATCATTTTATTTCTTGAATTTCTAAATATGGTGCACGACATTTTCAGGCCTCATTACATAGTCTAATAACGATACTAACGCCATGAGTCTTTTTTTCCAGTTTGTCGTGTTAATCGTGATTCGAATTTCCCCCGAACGGGAGATGAACATGTTATTTGGAAAGAATACAGATTGCCGGCATAAATGAATGAACAAAGGATATACTGATTTCAATACCAATAAACTATTGAGCATTTTTTAAATATTGAATAACGTTCGGTCGAAAATTATCATTGTTAAAGATATTACATGAAATTGATTTGCATTTATTATCAGGTAATTTATAGCACAGATAATTGACACAAATTATCAATTATTATCACTCAAAACTTTTGCGTGTGTTATTTTAAGTCTCAAAACTCATACTATAATATATGTTTTTATGCCGTACAAAATGTAAGCCCAGATTACCTCTGATAATTTTTTTTATTTTAAATAGAGATTGTGAATTTCCGACGTTTTTAAATTCTCAAGATTGAGAAATTTCTTTTTTTTGCATTTTTGAAAATCTCGAAAATCATTGAATTTTATTTACTTAACATATTTAAGTTTCAAAACTTAGTAGGAATATCTCACGTTCATTTTAAATTATTATTTTTTAAATAATACGCATGAAAAACTATACAGCATAAAATAATATGAAATATAAGGCATATAAAGACAAAGAAGATAAAAGGGTTTCTTTCATTATGTGACGTCCTCTGTGCTATTGTGCTTGATGCTGTTTCACAATAATAGTTTATCGTATCAAATTGACGACGCTTAATTTTCATTATGTTTAATGGGTAAAAAATGAAATTCTCCAAATTCTTATGAACAATTTCTCGAGCAAATCAAAAATATTCAAAAATTCTCGATCACAGTCACTAATTGTGAACGATGTATCACAATATGAAGAGTGGTGATGGATTGAAAATATGTGCAATTTTGTGTTCGTCTTGAACGAAAACGAATCTGGGGGTTACTCAAAAATACGCCCACATTATTATGGTTGTCACTCTAATAATTTATTACTGAACAAAAATACGTTAGCAAAAAAGTTAAGAATTGATATATAAATTGTATTATAATTAATGTGCTGCTATATCATTATATATCTGTTTAGGATTGACTATATAAAACGAACTAAGTAATCAATGACTTGTATACGATGTAATAGATAATTTGAATAGAATATGACGTTATATAGATTTTGTAGGCGACTACAATATCCAGCGGAGTATGTATTGTACAATGTTTCCATAAATCCGAAATCGAGGCTAAGGTGTCGCAGATTACTCCAGGCGGGGTGCATTAATCTCGTTACACCAGCCTAATGAAATTATTTCACTGCTCCCAACAACGTGCCACGTATGTAAACGTAAAAGAAAGGGTGAATCTCATTATTATATGTATTACATTTCGGACATGCATTTTAAATGTTAAAGCCTGCTCTATTTTTACTACTTTATTTTATAATATAATGGTAGCTGGTATATATTTTTTTTGGTCATGTATTTATGTAATGCGGGAATTAAAATAGCATCTATTGCCTGATTAATAAGATACCGATCAAAGAGGAAAATTTTCCTCTCTTTGAATAGTATTTATTAAGGATTAAAAAACATTTACAGTCCGTTGTTATCGATTTAATTCTGCATATTTAAGACGGAATTGACCCGATGTTTTTAATTTACGTTTCGTGTACGGTTTTCTGCAAAACACGTGGCATCACTTCGGTCATTTGTCAAAGTCATACAGATTTAGTATAATATTTAGGTTTAGTATTCTGATGTTTGAATTTATTCGGCAAATTTGCAAGCAATATCGTCGTGTTAGCTCCGTTGGATAACACGGAATGACATAAGAATAAATGGAACCTATATGTCAAAAACAGCACAAGAAAATTTCAACTTGTGGTTAAACTGTTGCTTGATAATCAATATTACAACTCCACGGATGAATATAAAATAATTTTGTAATGTGATACTTTAAACATTTCTTTAACGTATTTAGATTAAGAAGTGATAAGCTCTTTACAGAGGTTGGTTGTAAGACATTGAACTACTAAAACATAAATTTTATTTAATAATATTATTAGCGAGAGCCGTGGGAATGAAGATATAATAAGTGTAATACAAGTGCAATACATTATAATGTTATAGTTATTTAAATTAAATTAATGGATACTTATAAAATAGTCTAGTTATTTACTTCTTTTTCTTCATTGGTTTTTCCAGTAATAATTCCCATCCTTCCATTCCAACATTATCATGGTCATTAAGTATAGGAACGTTTGCAACGATCGCTTTCTTTTCTTCTCGCATACTGAGTGCTGGGAGCACCTGGCGAAAATGAGTTATTTTAATTAAATAAGTTAGCACGTAATATAATGTCTTGAAAAATATATGAAGTGTGTGAAAATATATTTAACTCGTATATTTATATTTAAATATTGACTCGAAGAATTATCGAACCGAATGTGTATAATATTTTCTTGCTTTGACTACCTTTCATTAGAGGTATCATAATAAGCTATATAAGATAAGCATAATGGGATAGTTTATGAAATTTAATGAGACGCAATAAACCGATGCGACTGGTGTTAAAATAAATTTCAATCCGCACCGCTAACTTCATTCGCTTAATACATTATAATCACAATGAAAAAGCAATATGTCCCAATTCCAACGTCCAACTCTACGCTATGAGCAGTTATCGGTATTTATTGCAGCTATTAAGTCACGCCGCCCAACAAATTGTTCCAACTCCACTGACCGAAACGACAGGTCCCCTATTTAAAGGCTTTGCCGCTCGTAAAGCCGTAAACAGAGGGAGTTTGGAAACTTAGGAAAATTTAGGATGGAAAAATTTTCATAATATTGAAAAACTATTTAAGAGTCCAAAATTCTGTCAACTGTAATATAAATATATCTATAATGTAACAATTTGTGTTCCGTTATTTTAAAATATTGCTTAAACAGCACTCGTGAAAAGATGTTTATTTTTACATATATCGTATGCAAGTTCAGTTTGATAAAACAATCGAATGATACATTAATAATAACAGAGATGATAATAAATACCTGTAATGATATTATAAATATATTTTTCTCAGTCAGGATGTGTATAATTGTTATAATTTTTACTAGATTTGTCTGTCGAGTTACCGTTTCTGATTACGATATTGTAATTAAAATAAATAAATTAATCTGCAAAAGATAATGATTAGACTATGCTTTCGAAGACGTTATTTTTCCGGTAGCACAGATTTGAGCGTGCGCCCCTCACGATCTGGAAATTGCGAGCTCGATTCCCACATCCGTCTAATTTTTAATTGGATTTAAATCACTGGATTAGGCTGAGTAATTTTCCGAGAAACAATACCCGTGAAATATATTTTGCTCAGACATGTTTTCACATTGAGAAAATCTATATTACTCCAATTCAGGATCGAACATACTAAAAGCTCTGCGGATCTTACAAATTATGACTCATTATTTATTTCAAACTAATCATTAAAATATATATCGCATTCCTCTGAAAAATTTTTTTTTATCGAAATACAATTTCATATTCTTTCTAAGATCACTCTGTGAAACAATTTTTTCATAAAAAACGGTCATGGAACGGAGCACACTTTTCCTATTAAAAACACTTCGTCATAGATTTAACTCCATTACGAGGGCGTTCGGTTTTTTCGAAACTTTTTTTACATTTGTTCCTGCAAAGTTTTGCAACAAAAAATATTTAAGTTTGTAAAATATTACCTTAAGTTAGAGCCACTAAGTTGCAAGATTTATTAATCACGCTGTGTGATGTATTGTATGTTTAGCCTTATCATGAGACACCGATTTATCATTTGTAAATTTAGAATTTTTAATTTTATGAATATACATGAAATACTTAACGAGAACATAGTTTCTATTAGTAACGTTCAAACATCATTCAATAAATTATTTTGTATTGACTAAACGCCAAATATGTACTCTGAAGTGAATTTTTATGACAATGGCATGATCTTGAAATTATATTGTGGAAGACTATAAATATTTTATAAGATTATTTACCATATCAGAAAAGAAAAGTTTTGAAGCTAATATAAATTAAAATAAAATTCATTATAAGAAATAAAAACTCCGAAACAATATTAATTCATAGTAAAACTATCAATAATATACTTAATGTTAAAAAAAATTACGATAAAAATAGTTTTATTCATACTATTGTTGTAGTTTTTTTTTATCAGAGACTTAACGTTTTTACTCCGCGATTTTGCATGTAAATATAGAAAAATATGTATATGATCCAACTAACTGATCCGTTATGCATATTGCCTTCTAACGGTGTTTTAATGCGTTGTGAAAGTGAAAAGTGAAACTTTTTACTAAAAATGAAATATTTGGGACAAGTATTGATCGTAGAAAAATCCGCATAAATACAATATGATAATATTTTACTTAAGAAAATTGGTTGCGCAATAAAAATTCAAGCTGCTGTTTTTTCTTGATAGGTAATATTACTCTGTGTGAAATTGTTCAATGGTCTGCTTAATAAATTTAACTATTGTAACATGAGAGTGCTCCGTGGCTTCAAATCTTACACTAATTGGATTTAGAATTCGATAATATTTTTAAAATCATAGTAAACGCAAAGTTCGATCTTGACATCTATTATATATTAACGTTATTAGCAAAATGTGTACACCTCTCCAGACCATTTTATTAAGGGAGATATACCGCCATATCGAAGTAAATAGATAAAATGGCCCAATTTTCATCACGTGACGTATTATAATGTAATATGATATTATTACTATTATATATCCTTATATCGCAAAGCTTGTGTCTCCTTAATCTTCATCTAAAGTGTTCGCGGTAAGGTGAAACTTATAGCAGCTGCTTCCATTCCTCTAAGCCCGTCTTTAGCGAAGAGAAAGCTGATTCTCATTTAAATTTCACAAAATCTTATTTAAAATTGATGGTCTGGCGAGCCTGCGCTTAAACATGTACACGAAATGGACGGCATACTCTGCTAGACTAGAAAGTAAAAATGCTTAACGGTTAATAATACCAACCATCTAGCATTATCTTCAACACAAAACATATGGAACATTTACATTACGTTGAAAGATAATATTAAAATAACATGTATATTTTATTTTTCAAAAGAAATTGTTTTTTGTGTCCTCTCTCTTTATCGTTGAATTGCGCAAATTAAATGTCAGTATAATTTCTAATAGTATTTAAAATTTATTGTGTTTGTTTACATTGTCTAAATGATTTTTAAAACGATTAATTTAAAATACATTGCGGTGTTCTTGATTTAAAGAATTAAAATTTGTAAGCAGGGAGGGGGTTGAATTTTGAAGGGTTTTAGAAAAGAGTTTTTTCAAATACATTTTTACTAATTTACCGAGCATTAATGTCTTAGGAGTTATATATAGAAGGTAATGGTCTATCAGTATATAAGGTACAAGTTATATCACTAGTTATTATAACTTGCATGGTAATATGGTTGAAGATGAAATTACGAAAAATAAATATGGCCAACGATGTAAAATTATTACAATATCGACTTGTGTATTTGACGAAAACGACATACCGACCGAAATTCATTTCGACATTGTCATCGACGCGTGAATTTTTTTAACTGTTTAAGTCTATAACAACCAGCCCATCGAGTTAAATTTACTTCCAAATATCGCAAAGCAGACAGAACTGGTCATCCATTTAATTTTTTTTGGCCAAAACGTGATGATAATTTTTTGCAACCTTTTACGATATATGGGTGTGATTGCATATGAATATATTATTTTTAACCATATCCTCTTAGTAAGTTAAGTATTATATTTAGATTTTTCAATGAGAAGACATATTTGATTAAAACCTGAAGAATTGGCTGTCTGTATAGTGCTCAATTTGTTGAGCACCCAGTTTTAGATATTTCTAAAAGAAATAATATTCCGGTAACAAAATCCAAATGAACAAAATGATCTTTTAAAGAAAACAATTCATTTTCAATATAATAAATTTGTTACAAATATTTGTGAACAGTATTTGACCTATTTTACCAAAGATGTTTTTTTATAAATAATGATTCTCTTCGGTTTTCGTTTTATTTACCTTGATTTGCGTTGATTTCATGGTGTCTTCACATAATCGTCATTCACTCGGTGGGAGATTCATATTGTGATTAAGTTAAAAATTGTATGAATTCTAAATTCTACCGATTTATTTTTCATGTTTAATATTTCCATTATAACAATGATAATTTAATACATATTATCCAAGTTAAATAGATAATTATTATAAACTACAATTTATCTACAAAATATATGTATGGAATAAAAACACTCTAAATCAATGTAATATTATCTAATGCACAAATAAAACATTTGATATCTTCTTAATATTCCGGAAAAAGAATTGAACCCTTAATCACTCCCTACACGTAACTGCTTAATGTACGCAAAAACAAAAGGAAAAGCTTATGTTCAATTTGACAAAAAAATAATGTGTGTGTGAAGAAAGGAAGAATAATAAATGTTGTACCATTTACAAGGAAAGGGAAACAATCGCAACTTCAGGTTTGCGTAATGAAATTATTCGAATATAGCATCACCTTTTTTCTGTTTCTACACTTGTTCAGAACAAAGAAATACGTTATACAATTGCATCGAATTACAATATTAAATTTACTGGTATCCTATAATTGACAAACATTTTATTTTCATAGAATAAAATGTTCTATTAACGTCGCAATAGATACGTTTTCCAATCATTGTACTTTCTTATTTCTTTTAATTATAGTATTGCATTAATTTTGAATACTCCTATGATTGCAATTCAATTTAGTTTTATTGTTGAGTTATATAATTAAGTTGTAAATAAATACTGATTTTGAGACTAGAGTACTTTTATATTTCGTCGAAAGAACTGACATTAAGTATAAATTAAAAATTCATAATTTATCATATATGAATAAAAAAACCTTATTAGAGTTATATAAATAATACGAACATGTATCATACTCATATTGTGTTATAGTAATCAAATCATTCATAGTATGTTTGAAAGCTACTTAAAAGATGTTACTAATTGTGTTAGTAATGTAGTGACTAGTATTAAAGAAAGAGTGTTGGAGTCCATTACAAACCCGTCGCGACTATTTCGACATTTGGTTTGAATTACTTTTTAACTCAAAACATTTTCACAGTTATTTTAATATGTCTTCAGTCCGCACAAAAACAATGTGAAAGTGTAACCAAATGCACGATTTCTAAAAATTAGACGCCTCATTCTGCAATAAAGCTTATCCGTTTAGAGCAGGCTTTTTTCCCATTACAGTGTTACAATTTGCAATGCATATACATTGTACAATACGAGTTATGAAAAAAACGCTGACACTTAGAAAAAGGCCCAAATTTCTAGATTAGATTAATGATGTTTATATATCATTTACAATATAGCATTCCCGTACAAAGTTCTCCCGCAAGCTGGCCAGGTACTATAATTCAAGCGAGGCAAACAGGTTTCGCGGTTTGCTGACAGTAAACACTGATCGTCGCCATGCTGGGTGTTGCGTTACGTTGTGTGCATGACGGGCAATATTTCGTTAGCACTCAGTACTAAGTGTAAGTGTAACACGCTTACAGTTGGGCTATTTTGGTTCCGATTATATGAAACAAAGTAACACTCTGCATAAACTCGTGTGATTTACTACATCCTCCCCGGTCATGATTTATGAGCACAGTGAACATATTGTCAACGACCGCGTCCATACTTCGTTGTTTAGAGATATAAATTCAAAAGCTGCAAATTACGCATGTTATTTTACTATGTGTACATATTTAGTCCTACGACGAAGCACTGAGATAATGATTAGTATATAGTACCGTATCATAAACATGACCTTTTCTATATTAAATTAGTTATGCACGTCAAATTACGTCTACTCATAATTGCTTCGTTTGTGAAATTACCTTGAATGGTAAAGACAAAACCACATAAGCCCCTACGTTAAATATTATATTTTCCAATACTTTATCAATGGTCGACGACAGACTTAAATATTGTATTACATAAGGGATATAATTTATATATATATATTACGTATTGCGATATGTAATTCTTTCAATAACAGTTATCTTAGAAATACAATTTTGGCATCAAAAATATCAATCAACATCTAATATAATTATAAATTTTAAATTATTTAAAACTAGTAAACTTCCATATGTGAGATCACTATTAGCGACCCGGGTTCCGCCTTAGGACTAGACTAGTACACCGTAATATGTTATATGTTTTCTCACTGCCCACATATAACGTATCCTGAAGATGCCGAAAGGCGAAACCCGGATCCCTAATAGTGATCTCACATATGGAAGTTTACCAGTTTTAAGTAATTTAGAATTTAAAATCA
>JAGVSQ010013694.1:0-10981 GCA_022683975.1 Rhyacophila evoluta
AACTGGCCTATAAGCTCAGTTAAACATTTTAAAATAAGGCCATTAATTCTAAAATGAATAAACTAATTATTGATTTCATAACGTAATTTATTCATAAAAATCTAAGCATTTTTCAAGATGAATAATAAATTATTCGACGTTAAAATTATTTATTTGGTGAATAAAATCACTTCTCGGAGACTCGATGAATTAATCTTTAAGTAATGTCATTAACATAACATTATTATTCAACCATTGACTTAATATATGTTTAACTAAAGTTTCTAGTTATTTATTGTAGTTTATAAACTTTATGCCACAAATTATTGTAGTTTTAAATGTTTAGAATAATATTATCCCATTGGCATATCTAAATTTCACTTACCATAATGCTCAAGGGACTTTCTTGCCTTAATCCGATGACCTTTCCGGCTTGAGAAACACGCTGGGTTTCAATATAGAGACACTTCCTATCACTCTCAAAGATCTCAATGAAATCGCCAGCTGACTCTCGAATATTCACGGATAAACTATCGGTAAACATCATCTTCTCGATAAATTACATTGATATCTAAAATAAATTGTAAATTTACTATGAACTGATTTTTCAACAACCAAAGATGTATAAAATACGATCACTGTCATTACTATATTTTGTTCCTGTAAATATTTGTATGCCACATCCGCTCCGAAAGTGGAATATAATTTAGATCTCAGCAATGTGAAGACTGTTACTGTTCACTGCATGTTATTAGAAATAAATCCTCATGACTCCATTAGCCAATTATTCAACGCTTGAGGTTACGACTCCAAATCTCAAAGCTGTATACGGATTTAATCAAATCAAAAAAGCACGTGAAATAAGTCGAGTGACTTGTTCAAATCAATTATCGTTGTCAATATTCAATATTTTGAAAATGTAATAATTATATTAGTGTTTCTATGGTATGTAAATGTGATTAAAAATTTATTTTTCGAAACGAGAGAACCTAAGTTATAAACAATAGTATAGCATGGTACAAAATTTGTATGTTGAACATAACGCGAATATTTTACGAGACTAATAAGAATACTGGTTACTTGACTTTTTACACTGTTAAAATTTTTTTGATGAACTTACAACATGAGAAAACCAAACAAAAAAAGAATGTAGAAAGAAAATACGATCATAAGCATAAGTGGAAAAATTATAAAATAAATTATATATGTATAATGAATAACAAAAAACGCATTCAGTGGTACAAAATGCTTACAGCCTGTGTATGAATGGGTAGTTTTAAAACTAATTGTACTTTATTAAAATATATTTACTTAAGAGACCATTACCATTATGAGTACATGTGTCACACAGTATATTAATAAAACCAAAGTTATTACGTTATAATCGTCTGTGTGATTTTAAAATCTAGTAAATATTTAAAAGCAAAATATTCATAGTGATCAAGAACATACTTAAGCATACATAGAACCTGTTCTGTCACAGTTTGAAATTTGAAAAGTTAAAAACCTTGAAACTAATTTTCTATTCATATACACATTATCACAGTAGCAAAGTAATTTATTTATTTTTTTAATTTAAAATTAATTTCAGATAAGTTTTTGAAATTGGATAGCCGAATGATTATTAAGTCACTTTCTATGTACTTTCTCTATGGTAAAAAATTATATTTTTACTGCTACTATGCAAGCAATGTGGAATTATGTATATGACTAATTATGTAACGCATGATCCATAAAACATTAGTAATATTCTATGTTTGTATTTCATTTAAACTTTCCGCCTTTCAGCGACATTTTTTGTTCCTTTTTACGTCTTATTAATCATCCTTACCGCTGAAAACAAGAAGAAGAGGGAGGATTCTGGGACAGACAGCATTGGTTTTGTATTTTATATCAGGAAGTGAGATCATTTATTGCCTCGCTGTTTGTTTGACAGCTTAAAAGTCCCCGATAAATAATGCGCGGAACAAAACATCCCCTTTTTGCCAATCTTTTTCAGCGGGGCAAATCATAAAGGCGAACTTTTCCTTGGGCTCCTTTGGGGCTTGTGTTTTTTTTTCGCGTTGGAGAAATCGTTTCTTGTCACTTTGTATTTAAACAATTTAAATTCTGTTTTCCATTTACCAAAACAAAATGATGAACGCCGAGAGCATGGATTGAAGACATCGAAAATTAATATTTGATTTTCTATTTCCATCAAATTCAAAATTTCTATTTCAAATGGTTTTTTTTTTGTATGTTAAATAAAATGAGTTACGGTAAAACGTTCATATAATGCAAATACACGCGATCTTAATTTAATACAGTCGAATCCTGATATAGCGAATACCGAAATAATGAAATTTTCACTATAACGAAAATATCATGGCAAGCCGCAAATACCTATGTTACATTCCTTTAAAACGAAATTTTAGTTTAAAGAAACATAAATGGTGGTCTCTCACCATATTCGTCATAGCAGAATTCGTCTGTACTTTGAAACTCAAAATATCTCTTTACCGTTACTTAAATATAGTTTTCTATGTGTCGTACATTTTTTTAATCGATTTTTTTTTTTATATATCTTATGTTAAGAATACCTTACTTTGTAATTTGTGAAGGTTGTCAGCATGTGAAATAAAAAACAAACAGGAAATCGAAGATATTATAAAGAGTGAAGGAGAAAATATTGCCGTCTGAATCCAGTTAATACACCGAAACATGCTTGTGACAGTTGACCAGTCTTGTAGTATTCAATTCACTATTTAATAGCTTTCATTTTTTAATATTTAAACGGTTTCATTGAATAAAATTTAAACAGATAAAAAAATCATCATAATTTCGTCCGTCAACAAATAAAAAAAGGTTTTGCAATTAAACTTTCGGCATGTTTTTAATGTGGCCGTGCACATTTTTTTATAATTTATGGGGGAATAAAAAAAGAAATAAAATTAGTGCAAAATCTTTTTTCGCATTTCTTTTATCGCTGAATGACATCGTCTTAACATCCCTCGTCCGTCGGACACGTTTTTTGCAATTCCCTCTTTTTTTTGTAATATAAAGAAAATTATTCAGCGTTTGAAAAGTTTAAATAGAAAAAAACGAGAGTTTGTAATCTTCTTACGGTTTCTACACACCTTGCGAATTAATTCGAATGAGATGAACACTTTTTGTGTGAACCATTTTGCTTTACAGTGTTTTTTTACGTACATACGTAAAACACCTTTGAAAGCATATTTCTATTAAATTATTTCTTAACATATAGATACTGTATAATTTAAATATGCCCCTTGGTATTTTGTGCAAAGATAATACATGAGCTTCTAGATTAATATTATTGTATGAAAATATAAGTCTTTTAGTAAAGAAAAACTCCTGTGAATTGAATTATCAAAAAAAAAAAAATATTGTCGCATACTTTCATATTATTTGTATACGTATATCTGAATGTCTCTTCGGAGTCGAAGATTACGGGTTTGCATCCCACTGCTGCAAAGTTTTTAAGAATTAAAAAGTACAAAACTGGTTCCTCAACGGATAAAATATAAAATAAGTCTTGATAATGCAAAAATCCATGTAATCTATTATAGGAGTTGTCGTCATTACATTGTTGAGACGCATGTGCTCCATTTTCAGAGAAAATGTCGTATAAAAAGTTCTTATACCAATAGATGAAATGAGGGTCGGAAAAAAGGTCTTAATGGAAGTTAACGAAGGTTGATTACGAGTCACGTAATTTGTATAGTGGACTTAAATTAGTAGATCTATTATATTAACTGGCCCAACATTTTATACCGTCGTAATTCGATTTATTACTAAGTGATACATAGCATTTTAAAAAATTAACAAAGTATATACTGTTAATTATTGAGTCTCGAAATGTCAAGACATGTCTTGATGGATTATTTTTACGAGAATTATTTGTCAGACAATTTTTCAATCTGATGGGCATCTAGTTTTGTATTTTTGGATTTTTTAAATCCGACAGATGTGGTAATCGAATCCGACTTCCTTGGATTGCGAATCAGGTAGCCTTATCTCTAAGCTACCGGGAGACTCGCACCTTTTACAGCATTATATACATATGTACATTAACAGATCACTTTATGATGAAAACTATTCAATAGTAATTTGTTCAAATATAATCACATATGGAAGTTTACCAATTTTAAATAATTTAGAAATATGTTTATTTTACGCAAACCAGTAAATAGAACGCGTGATCTCAAGATCACACCAGTGAGCACACATTCACTCATTCACACGGCCACTGGAATAAGTAACATTTTTTTTAATAATACCATAATATATGTAGGATTTTTTACTATCAGCTAACACTATGTACTCTCCTGACCTCTTCTATTAGCCTCATACTATATAAATTTCCCTTTTGCGTATATTCAATTTGTCACGGGTGTATATTTTTTCCCGCGAGCTAACAGCGTCTGTTCGAAGCAGCCTCTCGCTCAATACGCGGGGAGGCGTCCCCGCCGCCCCTATGCGGACGCGGTCCATTTCCGGGGGGCGTCGGATCCCCACCCTCTCAACGCACCCTATAGCCAAAAAGAAAAGTGGCCGTGCATGCGCCGCATTTTCAGACCGAAAATCCCGCAAGCAGGTCAAGGCTTACCGCTCCACACTTCGGCTTACGTGACGTGGTACGCGAAAAGGGTTATGTAAATAGAGTCTAGTTCATGCTATAATGCCGGTAATATTAACCCTTTAATTTAATTCTTTACACCATATAAATGATCGTCAATTTAAACACTACTTAAAATCTTGAACATATTATTTTATATTCAAACCAGTTAAAATATCCAATTGTATCAATATTATTCATCATATTAACTGGGTTCAGTTTTTTTATAGCAGTTGATGCAGGCATGTGAATTCAGAACTTTTTTAAATGTCTAAATTCATCATTATTTTCTGCTTAAAGTTAAGTTTTTTGCTATTGTCAATTTTATTTAAACGGGCAATATGCAGGTTCTATTATTTACTATTTACTAATCACTCTTTATAACCAACACGCAGCACGTTTTCTGCTACCCCATATTCGCTTTAGGACCACTCATAATGCTATTCTTTTGATTTCTGTACACTTCATTATGTAGTTAAATTATTACTAACAGCATATTCCCACCAAATAAATTAGATTGCTTTCAAATTAACATAGATACGCTTGATCGAGACTGACTTTAAGGGTGGGACTGATGTATGTGACTGTTGGTTACTATGGTTTTTTAGGAAGACCGTGTACCGCTGGTTGGAAGAAGATGTATGCTGAAACGTGACTGCAGCATTCGTTGCATATTCCATAGCAATTTCTAAGGTTACTGCATGACCTTTGAATTAAAAAATAGAGCTTTTAACGTGCCTTCGTCTGCCGAGTCCAAATCCAATCGTCTCCACAAAAAAACGAATATATTGAAAAAACTGATCTTTAAATACCAACCAATGTCTCGAAAGTATGAGGATTTTTACCGTGTAGTTTGAAAAAATGCAGTGAAAATTCCATGCACATTTATCGCCAAATGACCATAGCTACGCTACAATTGAGCATTGCATTAAATCCAGAATAATTTTCATATCGATGGCTTTAAGTGGTAATTTGGCTCACTTTTGAAAATTTTACAAGAAAGTGTCAAAACTGATAATTTTTTTGCGATTATTTAAGTGTAATAAAAACATTTTAAATGATTTATTCGTAGAGCTATGTACGAGCGACAGTCTTTTGACAGATATGAAATACAAAATAGCAGAGGTATGTGTTTTGGAGAATAAGTCTCAGATCCGAATGAAGTTTTAAAATTTTCTTCAGTTCTTTTCGATATCTATTTAAATAACTTTGAATTATCAAAATAATACGAGGCATGTGTAAAGCATGGTCTAACATGATGGTACTATTAAGTAATTGTTATCAAAATTTTCTTATCAACTTTGCATTTTAAGCCATCGATATGTTTTTTATATCTAATTGTGTACTTTCAATTGAGTTGTCCACTATAAAAGACGTTTCTAAATATACACATGCCCACGTCTATCCCCCGTACAAACTATCAGTTAAACCAGCGACATCCAAAAAAATGGCTTTATATATAATTCACAAAACTATCAAATATACGACACTATCATTGAATCGTAGACAATAGACAACTTAAATATGTAAGTGACCGGAATCTTTGCGTGAAATGGTGTCTTCTCGGAAATAGTTGTGATGTTGTACACACCCGTACCAATCGAACCCACTTGCGTCACGCGGGCCTGGTACCTATTTTTTCTCGTGTTTTCCTTTGAGAGTATATCGCGACAGTTTTCTTTGTATGAGATGTAAACAATTTCGATCGTATAGACTCATCTGATGGAATAATATCGACTGTAGAATGAAAAAAGGACGTCACCCACACATAATACATTTTACAGGTGCCACAAAAAATGTAAATTTAATAATTTTGGACCAAAGTCAAGTTATTAAATAAATACTACTTGTGCATGAAAATGAAAACTTGTATTTTATTTATCCAATCTAATTTTAATCACGTAAATAACCAATGAAATTAATACGGTACAAATATTTTATTCTAATCGTAAATTTTACATGACATTTTTGAGTTTAGTTTAATTTAGATACTAATTCTAATTAAATTTTGACATCGAAAGCTGAAGGCTTCATTCTCAGTGCCGCGTTGTGGGTAGTATGCGGACCCCCCCCCCCCCTTAACCCTCTCAATAGTGTTTGAAATGATGTTTTTCTTTTGAAATTGTGTTATTGCAAATATATAAACAAAAAAAATTACAATTAACTAGCTGAGGCACAAAACTTAATATTTATTACATTTGTGGTGAAACCGTGGGGGTATTTTAGGAGGAGGAATTCCTTATAATATAGGGAGAAAGTAATCCACGACCTTCTCCTGGATAAGGTGAGTATTTTTGGAAAGTTTGGTTTCATTAGCACTTACTCTGTCCAAATGCATAGCAAGCAAACAAACAGATATACATTCACTTTTATATATACATAGATTAAAATTTGCACGTGTCACTTTCTAATCTTTGTCTAAGTAATGTATTTAGGTAATTTGTAATTTTACAGTACACTTGTATTTATTTATTATGAAAATATTATTGCACGTTGAAATTACTGGCAAATATACTTAATTTGTATATTCGCCAGTAATTTAAAAAAAGCGCCCATCATATTTAAGCGCCCTTGTATGAAATGCAATCTACACACTTGCACAGTTCGGCTCTGTACCTTTTTTCCCCTTCTGCAGTTAATATGAAGTGGTATTTTTCTAAAATAACATTTATCCATTAAATCTTAGGGTTCTTCCAGGTTAAGCAATGAATAAGCGAACGAAGGCTTATTTTGTACTGTTTTAAGCCTTCGGTTGCTTGTTTTTGGCCCAGCCTGTACGCGGCCTTACGTAGTTCAACAATAACGTTAAATTGATTATTTTCACTAATATTTTATAATTAAAATAATATTGTATATTTCAAATGTATCGCCGTGTACTAAATTTTAAAGATTTTTTATGTCCGAAATAAAATTGAGTATGTAAATAAAATTTGTCAATAGTTATTGCGTCTTCACAAAATGTTGATAAGTATAATATTTATTACAATTACAAATATAACAGTTTTGTCCCAATCCAAGTATATGTAATGTTGTTATTTACTACGTCAAAATATTTCTTAATATTTTATATTTGAAGGGAGTATTTTCACGCGTGAAACTATACATATCCACTCTGTCAAAATGTGAAAGATAACATTTCGAACAAGTATTTTTTGTATAAATAACCATATAACATGTTTTTCTATGTTTATGTTTGTTTTTAATATTCTTGAAGTTGATTTTTTCTAGAATTTTGCATAATAAATGGTTGTTTTATAGATAAAATATTTCTTCAAATTATTCTCCTTTACATTTTGACATAATGAAATAAGTTCACTTTGGAAATACCCCTCTCAATTGTCAATTTCATTTACTTTTCATAACTTTAGCATGTAGTGTTTCAAATGTCTTTGTATTATTTTTGTTTATATACATAGTTTGTATCAGATTTTATTTGAGATATTGATAATGTTAAAAATATTTTTACGAGAGATTAGTCGTTAGCTAAATGTATGTTCTTGTTCATTTTTACGTATAGTTTAAATAATTTAAACCAATTACACAACTTTAAAAAATATTTTTTATATGCTATGATATATAATGTGAATTCAATTGACTTTTTTTTGGAAATTAGTGGTTACCCTACTTGGCATCATTTTCAGTATTTCAAAGACCGCATAGTAATTAATACCAATTTTGAAACGCCATACACCACCCTCAAATTGCAATGGGATTACCACAAGTTGTATAATTATTGCAACCATCGTTCTGTAGTAATTAACAATACATTTTCAGTTAATATCAATTTTAACGCACGGCTGCAGATAAATTAATTATATAATTAATAGGGATTTATTTCAGCGCTGTCACGTTTTGTTTTACAGTGTGTATCAACTAAACTTGAATGTTTATTTGATTGCTAATAATGAGTTAGATTGAGCTTAAATTAATGCTGTTTTATAAGTTTGTAAAATAATATCTGTTTATTTCTTTTGGTAGACTCTCCGTGCTATTTCTTTTTTAATTTAATAAATAAAATATAATTTTAAATATTTATAATTAAAAAAAGATGTATAATGAATTATTCGATGTAATGGGTTTCAATGATCATATTGTGTTCTTCTTTATCATTTTCTTACTTCTCGTTAAGAGTCAGCAATCGTTACGTCCGCTTCAAATCTGTGGTAGCAACTCCGCAATATCTTTCTAATGAGTAACCGAATACCGTTGGAAATTTTCAGGAGAAAAGCTTTTTTGAAAAAAGCTTTAGTTGTATTTTTTTCGTCAGGAACATGATTTCTATTTTGTGCTATATATATATATATGTATATTTAATCGGATGGTCAAGAATCAAAAATTGTGTTTCTTTCAATTATTTTTTTTCATACGTCTAGTATCACATGTAAATGATGCCTTTAAATGTCGCGTATTCCGTTTTTTTTTGTTTTTTGAACTTATTCAATATTATTTGGCTTTCGATACATGCACGAGATTTAAAATGATTTTTATAGCTTAAAATAATAAACGAACTGGAAGATTTTGCATAATTTGAACATAAAACATCAATTTTAACTGGACGCTTGAGGTCCAACCCTTGTATTAAGCACAGTAGGTCAATAGTTACAGGAATCAGGAATAAGGGACAGGAATCATCTACAGGACTCCATATCTCAAAATCTTTGTTTGAATGTTGAAAATTATGAAGTTTTTATTCTTCACGATATCAAATCTTGAAAGTTTTATAGTTTATCATTGGTAAAATTTAATTCTTAATAAAACATAACCTAAGAATTGCGTCAAATTGCAATTATCACAGCGCTTAGCATATTTTGTATACACTTTCTTTTTTTATTTATAGCCTTCATTCACTTTTTATTCATAAAGTTAATTTAAAACGATTTCCCTGAATATTAAAACGGCTTTGAAAATTGTTCGTATTTTCTTTTCGTAAATTTATTTTTTTGTATAATTCAACCCATTTTGTAGCGAAACATTGCCGGCATTGTTGTCATTTTGTTTCGTGCGTCCTTCAAACTTAAAGGCAACATCTCGGAAAGCTTCACTGTAATACGTTAGCATTTAAGTTGTAAGACACATACATATTTGGGTCACCCAGTTTTAGCCTTTTGACTTACTACGCCAATGGAAGCTGCGTGAAAGAACACTTTACCGAAATACAGATTGGCCCAATTTTACGTGAGCAAACAAATAAAATTATTACATAGTTTTTTCTACACATGTATATATCGGCAAGACTGTATTAATTCTGATTTTCTTTTTCAAGATTTATTCGTAGGACTATGTCTGTACATATAAACGTTTTTACGGTGGTGTACATTTCTTGAGTAAATAAGAAGAAATCACAAAGTAATTCTCTCTATTTATATACACTCTTTTTCGAGCTTTTACTTCTTAACTTGGAAAGAAAAGCATTCATCAAGATAACTTTCGTTATATGATTACGATTGCGCCGTAAATTTGATCCTTCCTAAATAACATACCACTCAAATCGCATTTTTTAACTTTAAAGTATGATTTTAAACTGTTATATTTTTTATTATTATTTGTAAAGAACGTTAAAGAATTGCATTATTTCAAAATCGATGTTTTATTAAATTTTAATTTTAATTATAATGTATGCATTATATTGTTATCTCACGTTATCGGTTAGCTTATGTTACTATTTATAACATATTAAATTTAATAGTATATAGTTTTTACAACTGTATCAGTAAGCAAATTAGGTATACAGAAACCATATCTAATTTTTATTATGAAGTATACAATTCAGGATTGTTAAGTATCAATGTTATATCCAGCTTCCATCGACAAAATCAATTTTGGTGACGTCATCTTTATAGAATAATATAATGTATTAATTGCCTGGCTATCGTCAACAGTTGTGAATTCGGTGTTTGACGAGCGGCTTTTCAATTATTTGTTTATTTTGTGAGCTCATACTTCATTTGAACTTTTTTTTATTTCTTTCACTCGATCGGTTCTAGAATGAATAGCTATCTGACCTTACATCATCAAATAAAAGTTGTCTCAATTAATTAATAACTACACTTAAATTTCAGTTTTTTTTTTTTTACTTTTTTCTTTCGTCGTTTTCTACCGAGATTATGTGATTTACAAAATCCGGACATCTCTTTGGGACGTGGACGAGTAAATGCCAATAAGCCACCTACTTTAATATAGCTTACAAAGATAACATTCTTCGAGCAACCCTAAATATACCACCATAAAATATTCCAGATTTGCATAGCTACCAAATGCATTGTGCAGGTCTAAAGAAAAACGAAGAAACATATTTACATATACTGTTTTACATTATATTTTATTAAATTGTCCGATGACGCATTCTTACGTAACAAAAAAAACGTAATTTAAAATCACTTTTAA
>JAGVSQ010013696.1:0-10979 GCA_022683975.1 Rhyacophila evoluta
TTCTTTGAAAACCAATAATAAGTTAAGTATAAAATGATTTTCCGGGTATGTTGTGTGGCATTTTCATGGAAAATTCGATGACTGAAAATGGTGGCGTGGGGTAAAAATCCATATAATTGGCTTGGCGATTAAAGGGTTAAAATATGTTTTTAAAAAATTCAAAACTGAATTCCCAACTAATTAAGTAGCCGGCTGACAATAAATTATCGTACAAAAATATGCTCAAATAAGTTTTTGATTTGCATATACATACATAACATTACCTATATAGTTGATTTCTAGAATGGATATTGTCACATTATTCAGATTCATGTTACACTTTTGGAGAGGACATTAATGGCATAGCTACCAGTTGGAGCAGCTCCAGGGGCATGAATCTTGGGGGGCGCCAGTAGTTGTTTTTACAACTTATTTCTTTAAATTGATATTGCTTTGCTTGCCAAATATACATAGTTTTAATGTCACTGCATATTATACGTAAATTCTAAATAAAGGCATTAATAACCAAAGTTTCTCTCTAAATCTAGTTTTGCCAATTTATTTAATGTTTAGTTGTCGCATTTTTTGTTAGTATAAAATTTAGGTATAGTTTGTGTAATCTGAAAAGGTGTCAAAAGATGATTTACATCCCAACACCATTTTCGTCAGTAAAGATATTTTCAATGTTGAAATTTAATCTATAGAATGTGTTTGGCAGAGCTACAAAATGCTGATAAGACTTTGGAAGATGGGAAAAAGATTGACTAGACTAGCAAATGGAATTCTTGTAAGTTTTTTAAGTAAAAGAAAACCACTGGAATGTTAAGTAAAAATGTATTAAATTATTTTTTTACAAAATACAATTATGTATAATAATTCATGTGTTGGAAAGAGAGGATGTTGAGGTGAGGTAGAAATGTCATACAAGTCAGGTCCCTCAAGATTCATCCATTATCCACCTACAAAAAGTCTTCCACATAGGTCAGTTTTATACTTAAAGAATAAAAATCACAACTAGCTTTAAATGTTGGATGACTAAGGCCATAATCAATATTAGAAATTTAATGAATTATGCATAAAAAGATACAATATTCTTACTGATATTTCAGATATATTTAGGGATTCCAAATTTTGAAGAAATAAAAAATTTTGTAATTTGAAATTTGAATATAAATATTTTGGGAATTCAGTCAAATATTATTTGTAATTTTTAGATATAATATTACATGTATAGAATCTCTGATGGATTCAAAATAATTTTGAGTTTATCATTTTCAAACAGTTCATAGTTTTTAACAGGGCGAAATAAACTGTCTGCCTAAAATGATAATAATTAAAATAACTTTTCTTAACTTTCGATGCAACTGAAGCTAGAATGCTGTTTATCATATGATCACAGTTACACTGTCACCAGTTGACTCGTCGCCGTCTGTGGGTTTGAAGACCACACCCTTCTCTTTGGAGTCTTAGTATTTCATTCCTTAGTTTTTCCTCTTCACGAACAGCGTCCCGCAATTCTTTATCTCTTTGTTTTCTTTCCACAATTTCTCTTTCTTGATTTTCTAATTGCCGCATTTCTATTTGAAGATTTTCCATCTTGCTCAATTCCTGCTGGACTCGCTAAAAATGTTACAGATAATAAAAATGTGTTTTTTTACAAAATTCAATATCTAATATTTCAAAATCTATAGATCTTAGTTTGAATAATAAATTCAACACTTTTATGGTAAATCAAATAAAAGTTTGCTATATAATTTTTATTTTAGCAAAAAGGAGAAAAACTTATGCAGTATCCATTTAAAAATTACATGTATTTTGATCTCTATGTATATCAGAAAAAAATAACAGGCCCGTCAATTTAAATAAATATTACAAAGCAATCTATTCTTTCATACCTGTTTATCTTTGTCTTTTTCTTCCATCTCCTTATTAGCTAGTTCAATATTCTCTAACATGATTTCACGCTCTAATATATTTTCTTTCTGCTGTTCCTGATTCTGCTCCAATTTTGCTTTGACTTGCATTTTTAATGTCGTAAGCACTTCATCTAATAGAGCTTGGCGGGCAATATGCTCCTGTTTCCAGACCTACGATAATTGATAATAAATAAATTCACTATACAAATTTACTCGCAAAATCATTTATAAAGTCATATGGAAATTGTTAAAAATCACATTCCAGTAGGTAAACGTCAATTTTTATTTATTTAGAATGTCATTAAACAAATAATAATTTCTACCCACCACTTCTTGTTTCTGGAAGATTACTCTTGCTTCACCATCCATAGCATCTTCAAGCCTCTTTTGCCGACACTTTTCCAAGTCTCGCTGTCTTTGAAGACTTTCTTGAGCACTAGATAGAGCTTCACGCCATTCTTGTCGACCAGTCTCCTCTTTTATAGCATCCTAAAACAAAATAGTTTTCTTCAACATGATGGTTTTATTTGTCCTTTACATGACAAAAATAAAGTGCCTATTTATAACGTATTTCAGAGATTTTAATAGTCATTAATGTGGATATTCTGATACTGGGATATAGTAAAGGACATGTTTAGGGAAAGTGAGTTGATAGTTGAGAATGGGCTGATTAACTGTGATGTAAACACTTGCAGTAATGTAAAGAGTTTTCCTTTTCTGTTTATATATATATTCCCTGGCATGTTGTTTTCTACTTGTCTTTTTAATATTGCTAAATCAATACTTATCTGCGTCTTTCCGGTAGCGTAGGCGTAAGCAGGTTCGATTCCCACATTTGTTTGAATTAAAAAATGCAAAATTAGAGAACTGGATGCCTATTGGGCTAAGTAATTGTCTGACAAACAGTTCTCGTGAAAAATAATCTGTCAATACATATCTTTAGATAGTGGAAATTTGTATATTCTACTTTCCATATGCTCCACTTTCGGATTGAACATGGTATAATAATAAATAATAATAATACTTTCACTGATTACCTTTTCAATTGCTGAAATAATAGCAGATAACTCTGTCTGATCGGCTTCAACATCTTTCTCAGCCTCCCTTGCCCTCTCTCGTAGACGTCTGGCATATAGAGACATATTTCCAATAAACATTCCACGAGCAGCAGCCCTGCGTGTTGAAGCCTCCAGCCGAATAACAGAAGCATCTTGCAGTGCTTGTAGAAGGTTTAATTCTGCTTCTTCTTTTCGCCTTAAATCAACAGCAGCCCTCTCAGAATCCCTAAGTTGTTCTATTTGATGACATAACTGCTCTCGGAGATCCTATAATAGTTTGAATAACTTTTTAAACATTTGCAAATTCGGAGACATTAAGGCCAATATGCAGATTTTTACTTACCAAGAAAGTTATTGGATTGAATGAAACATATCGCTAAGTAAAAAAACATTCTACAAAAAATTAGTACCGATAAAATGTCACATTTGAGTAATCCATCGACGAACAAAAAAATATCCACTGACTTTAACTATATATATTTTTTGTTAATCATTTATAAATTTGTGAGTGTACTTACCTTCATTCTTTCCTCTTTAACTAGCATGTCTTCCTTTTCCTTTTCCATCTGTCTCCTGATACAACTGTCCCTTTCATCTAAAATTTTTTGCAACTTTTCTTCTTCATCTTTCTTCATCATATCTTTTTCAATAGCCTGCTCCATCCTTGAATAAAATATAAGCGTCATGTGAATATTTAAGTTTTTTTATGGCCTTTATTTAGATGCAGTTCAATAAATATTTGTTAGAAATCATACCATGCAGACTTTAAGGCCCCATTTCGCTGGGCTCTTTCATATTCTCTAAGTACTGGGTGGCTTGCTCTCCACTGGTGATACAGCATGATCTCCGCCTCCTGGCGCCGTCTCTCGTCCTCCTTTGCTTTGATACCCAAATTAATGTCACGCAGGACAGATGTTGGAACATCATCAAGATACGTTCTAGAAAAGAAAGATAAATCAACTTTGATTGATAAATTGAGCTGATAACTTTATAAAAATTAAAATGAATTCATTTAAATTTTGTTTAAATTATATTTTGAATATATACGTTTTGTCTACAGAGAAATAATCATTACTTCTATATTATTATGAACATTTACCGAAATATTTACGCACTTCTCAATCTTCTCCATGAACAAAACTATTGAATATACAAAAATATACAAACTAGATAAGTTAACATAAAAACTTACGTTCTTCTACGGAATTTTTGCTGGGCGTTATAATTTTTTAGTTCTTCATTGAATTGCATATTTTCATGAAAAAACATCATGGACAATTTATTTTGCCTCTCTTCCAATCTCCTGAAAGCAAATATAATATATTGTATTATGGAAAGTGTTAATAATTAAAATAATGCTCCTGACGCAAATGACAACTACATACTAAAATCTTCTAGAGATCAATTCTCTCTGTAGGTTCAATGGATTATAGGAAACAATTCCTTTCCTCTCCACCACCCACCACGTCTCCACACCCGTTATGTGTCTGTATACCGTGGTTTAACGAAGATGAGGCATTCTTCAAAGTGCCGGAAGTGTCCTAGGAGCAGCTTTCCAAGACCTTGGTTGGTGTGGACTAAAACGTGTGTGATTTCTATTCTAACTAATTATATTCTGTTAATATTTAGCCTTGTTGAGAAGAGATCTTCTCGTCACTGTAGGATTTTAAATTTTTTTTAAAACCTACAAAATTATCCTTCGTAGAAACCAAGTCGCAATGGCCAATCGGTTTGACAAATGGTCGAACTGACTTGAGAAGCTCTTCCCTTTCAACCGACATATGGGTACACTCCTAGAGGATGTGATTGGTTTCCTGTATTTCACCACATAAGCAAGTAGATTATTGTGTTGTATTGAAATTTCGTTATAATAAATATGGGAAAATTATTTTCAATTACATACAAAAATATTGATCTCGAATAGGTTCATTGCTAAGGAGACAAACATTCTGTAATATAATTAAGTTTATACTTTTTTTCATTGACATTTTGCTTAAGCATTCGTTCAGTTCAACGAAAAATATTCAATATTTTATAAAAATTGTTACTTCTGTATTAGTTTTAAAGAGATTTAGCTTATATATTTAAATTTGATGCCATTTTAGAGAATCTCTTAGAAATGAGGACCTAAGAACAGACCATGCAATCTCTCATTACACCACAGCGATGATGAGAGTTTTAACCAGACTTTTTTCATTTTCTTATTCAAGCTATTTGAAAGCCCTGTTAGTAATTTCATTCATATTCAAAATCTTTATTATTATTTAATCTCAATCAAACAAAAATTTGTTTCCTAAAATTCTAAATAAATAGATATTTTTACCTCCAAAATCAGGTCAACTGTAAGTTATAATGAAATATTATTTCAAATTTATAACATCATTTTATTTTTCATACAGACTAAATGCAATACCAGATTTGTCACAAAACTCTTTCTGGCACTGATGATACAGCAGTATCAATTTATGTATACATGGCCTAATGTAATTTTCAATTTTTTTTAATCCTCTCAAATTCTAACCAACCAAATATAAATCCTTCACAAACTTTTGTTTGTTTCTCCTATGGTCAAGTTCCCTGGCTTCTTTTTCAGCCCTTTCATAGTAAGCATCGTCATTCAGCCGTGGAGGGAGGCCAGGACCCACAGACGCGTCCTGCTTGGCCCAGTGGGCAGCGAGTTCTTGACGAGTTGTGGCAGCCTCCGCCAGAGCAGCTCGACGACGTGCTGCTTCTATTGCGGCTGCTTGACCTGCCCTCATTGTGGTGTTTGAAGATAGCCAAGATCTAGAAGATAAATACAATGCATCAGAGAAGAAAAGTACCTGTTGGTTATATAAGATTAAAAAACACCACAATGCCATATGCTCAAGTAATGGTATTAATAAATCATATATAAATTTAATGGTTTAAAACGCTTTCTTGCTTATTTAGTGAATTGCAGGATGCAAATCATGTCGTATGGGAGTGCCTCCATATGTCAGCTGAAAATAAAAACTTCTTAAGTCAGTTCTACCATGTATTAAACTTTGCGACATGGTTTCAGAAAAGGAAAATTTTCAAGCTTTCAAAAAGATTGCGGCATCTTATGGCGAGCGAAAAAGTGTATTCTCCCTATGGTTCGATATTAATGAGGCTTAATTAAAATAGAAATCATATTCTCTCTATTTCACATCAATCCACGTACCGTAGTTGGTAGCGTGCGCGCCTAGCAATCCAGGGAATGCGGGTTCGTTTCTTTATCTATCAGATATTAAAAATCCAAAAATGCAGGACTGGGTGCCCAGTCCCGGATTGAATAATTGTCTGATAAACAATTCTGGTGAAAAAATAATCTTTCAAGTCGTCTCTTAATTGCGGAGATTTATATACTCCACTTTCAGAGTGGATATCTTCACAATGTGCAGATACATATGCTTTACTTTGGGAGCCAAATTTGGTATAAAAAAGGTCTTAGAAAGCAGTTTATGGAATACTTCTGGTAATTTAAGAACACCTCACGTTCATTATGTCACAGTACACGTCTGCATAGTGAGTGTGGAGAGGCAGCAGGTGTTGAAGGCAGAAGCGAGTATATTAAAATAGTATAATTTAAATATTAAAATTATTAGTGTCAATTTATTTTTCCTCGATAAGGAATTGTAGTCGAATGAGACTCGTTTTTAGATGAGTGTGTATTGGGCGGAAAATGTATGGGTGTTTATGATTTTATTTAATAGTACTCATACAACCATGAAAATACGTAGAAAATGCATTTACGTCGGATGTAAAACATTTGCTAAATCATTTATAAAAACTATTTTTTCCAACTGCGAACAATTTAAACTAAATAAATCCCCGCAAACCGGAAACCACAAAAAATACAAGTACTAATTATTGAAAAAAAGACGTCTATTTTGAACTAGTGAAGAAACAATTCGCGATGACCTTTATTGTGTGAATAATTGACCCCAACCAATAAAGCAAGAGTACGCCATAGAATTTTGTAATTATTGTAATAATAGTTTATCTCATATTTGTGCATTTTTGTTCTATCGACGAGGCATTGACGTGCATTTTACTGGGTACGTAAGTAGTATGATGATCCACGAAAATGGGATTCATTACAACTGCGCACAAGACAACCGCTAATATAACAAATCGCCCCTTTAAAGTTAAATTTCATCAACTGCATTTTTATAATTTTGAGATATTGAGGTTTTAATAATTTTTTTGCGATATAAAATCCGTTTCTTAACTTACATTCTTCTGATTTTTCTCCGTTATTAGGATAGCTATCGTCAAACTGATTTTTGCAATCGATTGGCCTTGTAAAAATTAGTGGATCTGTCAAAAAAAGTCGTTTTGACAAAAAATGCACTTAATGAGTTTTACCTTTAAATGGACGAAATGCTCACAAGACGACCGCGATCACATTGAACTGCCGCACACTCATAGAGAAATATTAAGAAATTTTTGTAAAGAAATATTGTAAGACATAAACACCAATGAATATAACTATATTTCTTTGAAAGAAAATCTTTTATTATCACCCGTAAATGGACATTTAAATTAACAAAATACCCAATATTTTAAAATTGTAAATATGTTAGTTAGTGATTTATCGCTCTGCGACGATGATATTTATGTACTATTTAAAATAAGATACATAAATCTACGTTCACTATACTTACGTACATTCAGTATAAAATTTCTTCATTTTATATTTCTCTGTGAGCGTGCGCAGTTCAATGTATACGCGGTTGTCTTGTGCGCAGTTGTCCGATTAACATGAAAACGATATTCAGCATAGTGTATCATATATTTTGCACGTATTTGTTGTAGTATAAACCATATTAAAACCGGGCGTTAATGAGGAAGATGTAAAAATAAAATTGTACACTGTAGAAATAGTCACGTACGATCAAAATGTTCGGTAAATATTATTATTACGATGAAACTTCGCGCAAGAATTGGAGGAAAACGAGCCTGGGGCACTATTTTGTTTGGTTCGTTTTCATCAATATTATGATAACAAAGTATGCGTTTAAAGCATTGATAACAATACATCCGTAAAGCGAAGAAACAATTCTATAAAACAATACGCATGACTTGAAATTCTACCACTAAGCCCTTGAGTAGTATGGACGTACGCGTATGTCCGTGCTATTTCGTATTGACTGCCGATTTTTTATAAATACTTCATCATCGACAATATCATAGTGGAAAACTATGTCTTTGCTGCGCCGAGAAATGGTAAATCTCTTCAAACTTCATCTAGCCATTGATAACGCGATCGACCAGCTATGTCTTTCTGGCTTAAACATGGAAAATGAAATGAATAATTCGTGCAAATGTGCAAGTCCATCGAAGACGCTAATTATCACACATTTAATAATTTCGGGTATACCTTAATATAGGAAATAAAGTTAAAAATTGGACTACACAGTTCTAAGCTATTTTACTGTAGAATTTGCAATAATTATTAATAGTCCACAGAATTTATGGTCCATGTTTCTGACCAGTTTATCAGCACCGGCATAATTAGTATTGAAAGATTTTGACTCTACATAATAAACGAGATCATTGACTCACGCCGTACTGTGCCGAAAGCAACCATACTGCACCCTAAGGGTCCAGTTAAGAATATAAGTTTTAAATTTAAATAATATAAAATAAGTGCAAGAAAATAAAAAAACTAAAGAGATGACATTCTCATGCAGATATATTTCATATACCGATTTACTCATCCGAATACTCTATCCCTTACCCTCTCGAGACAAAATTACACAAGTGAGCAAGTTGTTGTGACGACACTCACTAGCTCACTCGCCTATTTATAGTTATGTTGTATCTGTTGCCGTCGCTCTGCCGCCGTCGCATCTATCGTAGCGCCGGCCTAAATGGTGTTAAAAAAGAATGTGAAGGAGCGCAGAAGTATCCACTTACAAATTAATATACATTTTAATTTTTACTATCTCATGACTTGAATTATTATCATTAGTGTCCAAATATTCAAACTCGTCATCCTTTTGTAATAAATGAATACAATTTATATCTAAATGTCAGAAAATTACAATAATATCACCACTTTTTAAATTATCGCCATTAGCGGATGTAAGTTTATTGTGCTCATATCATTTTTAAGACGGGAGTCCCCTGTCTGTTGATAAAATTTATGAGAGTCATAATTTGTTTACTTTATGATTTGAGTCCGGAATGAAGTGATTGCTCAACGTATACAATACGAAACACAGAATGAATGTGCGTTTTATTCTCAGAATCATCATACTGTTCCTTCTTCTAGTGGTTTCGTTCCTATCGAAGATTGATCATCTTTCCACTTCGCTATCTTCATTTTTATTTAAAGCATGCGGATCTCTACAGTGTGAATATGTCTACTCCAAACTGAAAGATATAAATATTCGAAATGTCTTGACAGATTTTTTCATATAAATTTAAATTTCAATAAAATCTTGACCAACTGTGAAATTAAAAATTTCGGAATCGAACAGCCTTCACTCACTTCTAGGCCACAGGGAAATACCCTATTTAACTATATTAACAACGTTTTTCTGATGATATTTAACAAGAAACTATTTTCTATTTGTTTACCGCTATTAAAAGCCACGTTTTCTCACAAGTTATGCGAGCATATATTAGGGCGTAATGGACGTTAACGAACTCTAATAGACTTTAATTAGCGTGCACTAGAGTATGCCTATTTCATGCTTTTTTGCAAATCCTTGCTAATATCGATTTTCGATGATGATAGTAACTCTCAGGCTGAGGCCACGATAGATGCCAAGGCAGCAGAGCGTCGAGAACAGAGATGCAAAATAGGTGAGTGAGTAAGTTCAGCAGCGCGACAACACGTTGTCGTCACCCGAAGCTTTGCTGCTGTCGCTCTGCCGCGTGGCACCTATAGGCAACTCGGTCTTACCCATTGTAAGAAGCCGCCAGTGTACGCACGGAAACTGCTCATATAACACTTTGATACTTTGAAGAACGTCTCACGTTTGTTACGTCAATATTGAAATTTGTTTCTTGGATATGGTCACTTGACATTTACTGATTCCTATATTTTGCTAGAATCATTTCAATTGTGTATTTTTTGTAACAAATATGTACAGTGAAAAAAAGTAAATTCAATTTATTTCTTCCTCTTTTATCTGACCTTATTCACTTGTTACATGCCCAGGCTTTCCTGTCACTTATCTTCATCCAAATCTTGCCTTTATTTTATCCATATCACACTTCAGTAATTACTTCAAGAGCCTCCGAATTCCAGTAGTCAGATGAAGAAGCATACAGTACTGAGTCTTCCAGAAGTATCTGAAACACGCGATTTTCTCGTCCCAGCATCGGCGCATGATGTTTGACAAAATAACTGTTTGACCCCTTTCCTAGTACCTACGAATCTTACGAGAATTTTATGCAGCTACAAGTCTCGAATCAACGGTCCTCGGTTTAGAATGATTTGCAGTACTTTATCATTGGGCCACGTTATGAGGCTTGTATAAATAATTTATCAATATTATGTACATTAATTTAATACATTTTTCTGTCAAATATATAACATACAATGTATATCTATTACGGTGTTTTTTTTTCTTATATTAAATAAATATTAAAATACGTCAAAATTAATACAGTAGGCGTAATGAATTAAAAGTATTATACAAATACCAATAACGAGTTTCCACACAACATCAAAGACGTCAAAGACGTCTACTAATTCATTAGAACAAAAATAATGAAAAAAAAAGAAATCAAGGACAATACAGAGCCACTTTGTTTTGTGCTTACGAAATTCAAATATTATTTTCACTTGAGTCAACACTAGTACTTATTATCGTAGTTACGGGTATTCACCGTATTTTTTGTAATGCATATCTAATTTTATTTATTTATTTTATACATGCTGTAATATCACAAATTATAAGTTTAATACATTAACAACACTATATACATATGGTTATAACAAACATGTTGAAAACATATTAAAATATAAAAAAAAGAATAAAGAAAGAATTAAAAATACATAAAT
>JAGVSQ010013697.1:0-10979 GCA_022683975.1 Rhyacophila evoluta
TTTTATACCATGTTTGCTCCCAAAGTGGAGCATATGGATCTACACAGTGTGAAGACGTCTTGGCGGATTATTTTTTATGAGTATCTTTTTTCAGACAATTTCTCAACCCAATGGAAATCCAGTCCTGAATTTTTAGATTGTTAAAATCCAATATATGGTGAATCAGTAATCTACCAGTAATCTACAAAAGAGTGTATCCTTTTTTCGTTTTATTAATATTATAAGCATTAATTATTTCATACCGTTTTTTTACTATATCCACTTGAAAAGTGAAGCATATCAACTTCAACACTGTAAGAACTCACCACTAAGAATTCACTTCAATTCAATTCAGATCTAGACATTTTAAAGACGTACATAGATTGATTTTTTATGGGAATTAGTTCTAGGCCAATTGTTTAACCCATCGGGTACCAGTCGTAGATCTTTTTTTTTTTTTTTAATTTATTACGTATTAAGCGCTTTTTACTATTTACGTATTCACAATAATATCTAATATGTAATTCCCGATAGGTATTTTCCATTGTAACTTTAATTAGGAGGCATGGTATTTAAGATGTATGTACGTAAAAAACAGTTAAATAATTGGAACAATTTTTAAATTTATTTCTCAAATATTCTATACTGTTATAATTTAATGTAACATGACTTATAACAAATGTAAAAACCCGTTATTTGTGTGTATATGTCACAAAACTATCTATACAATTTATGTCGACTATGTGAAATTATAAAGTAAAATAAAAATAAGGAAAGCATACGTAAATAATGAACAACATTGTGAGACTGACACAAATCTGTTGGAATAAGAACATAGACTAGAGAAATATGAATGAATTGCACTAACGCCATAGTGTGGAACTGACAAATGAAAATCTTCTCAAAACAAATGAAAAGAAAAAGAAAAGTAATATGTTGTTGAAAAGTCAAGAAGATTTTAAGAAAATATATACTATTGTGGTATGTATTGTGGTTGTTCTTAACATTGGTTTGGATCAATTAAACTCAATAATAAGAGATCGGTTATCAAAAACGTTAGTTCATTGGTTTCTCGCTGTAAAAAGATGTCGCTAACAATCAATTATAAAGAATACTGAAAAACCAAAGAAAAAAAAACATGACTTTAAAGAGAGAGAGAACATCTTTGGAAATAGAACGATTTTTTATCGAGAAATATTTAATATATTCAGTCAAAAAGCCATTATTATTCAATTTAATAAATATTCATTCCTCTATAAACATATTCAAAAATGAATGTTTACATTCCTTTATTATTTTAAAAAACAATAGACAACAAAACATAAATAAATTTAGTAGATTTATGAAGTGTGGTATTTTTCATTTCAATTGTCGCCCGTGTGACAACACTGGTAATTTGCAATGATTTTCTATTGTGTCCACTGTTAATGGCGAATGTTTATGTGGGTATTACGGAAATTGGACACTGTTTAAATATGTATATTTGGAAATTTAACTGGGTACCGAATCCGCGTATCTGTTTAAAAGTATAGAGAGAATAAATGAAAATATATTTGTGACATAAAATCACCTCGGTTTGACTCGTATAAAATAAACCATAGAGAATAAGTGCTATTTTTTTGTATCACATTTGCCTGAAACGAATTATTGTATAGCGACAATTATTGTCATTGAATTAGTATGTACCATCAGGGAAAAATACAAATATAAAGAATGGATTACACGTGATAAGTTTTTATTTAATTTTTTGTATGTTTCTATTATTATTAAAATGTCACTACCAAGAACTCCAAAACATTGTTGAGTTTTCTTTCTGTTAAATATATTTTTTTCAGGCTGTTAATTATAGATTATGTATTTATTATCTTGTGTGATGAATCAAAGGACGATTAATCGTTGGCAAAAAATATTGGGGGGTCAATTGAACGCAATAAATGTTTATTGACATGGCCAGTAATTTAATTTAATACTTGTTATGTAATGTAATCATAAAGCATGATTCTATTGAAATATTTTTGGAAAAAAAGATAAGATTAAATTTAACCTTTATGTGTAATCTGGTTTTCAAAATTAGCGTACATTCATTATATTACGATAAACACTTTCACAAGTTTTTATACGTTTTATATTAACATATAAAATCTGTTTTATCGATTACAATTTTTGGACTTAACGCCTCCTACAGAAGGCAACTCGACGACAACGACACCAGGTGACCAATCACAACGAAGCAGCCGTATTTATAGCATATGTCTTGAAATATTTGTTTTAGAAAAATCAGTTTTCAGCTCGTTAGTATCAGTTCAATATTTTTTAATTTTTTCCTCAGCAGATGTGTAATTCAAATCCACAACCTTAGGCTTCAAAATGTGTACGTTTTCCTGTCGGCCAACAGCCGGATAAATCCTGTATGGATAAGTTATGAATAATTTGTTTTATTTTTATAAAACTAATTGATAACTCGCACAAAGTCGGCCACACTTAGTTGGCCTGGACCGTTTATTATTATTGCATTAGTTTTGTTCTCTAGATTATAAAAACATGAAACTGCGGTAGAATATCTAATTCAAAGTAAGCAACGGGACGCGGCCAGCCACGAAGAGATGACGTGTCTTAACGGCATGACCTCGACGCAAACACAATTTCCTCCATAACGATATTAACATGACGCGAAAGCTCCTGAAGGAAACTAGCTTTTATAGTTCATGCTAGCGTTACTCAAACTATACGTATATAAGCTTTATATATTTCATCTGTGTAAACGTTTTGTAGCCTGGCGTAAAACAGACGATTTATTTTCAGATTGTCTTTTTCACAAGCGATATTCAACAATACCTACGATGTAATTCTATATTACACGAATTGAAATAAATATTACAATTTGGTATACATCGATCATTTCAAATAGTATACATCAAATTCAGTGTTAAATAGTTAGTATAGTAATAGTGAGGTTGATTTTTGGGTGTTTAAGTATTGACTTGATGGCTATAAGGGCAAATGTCATTGCTTTCTAAATGATTGTGGCGTCACGCGGCGAGCGCAACGATTACTTCACATAATAAGGCTCTATTTTAATTTCATTTTTTCTAAACTTCAGCAAACTTGAGTGCGAGGCAACTTAAATCTTGGGTGATTTATATTGAAAGTAGATTGTTTCTTGATATCAAAGTTCCGGGATACGGATAATTAAGACCAGGTGTAAGGGCGAGGCGGGTCGAGTACTTAGTGTTAATAGCAATGTGTCATAATATTATATTTTAATGCTTGATGCAAGATATGGATAGTTGATATACGTAAAAAACCATCTATAGGTAAACATCTGAAGGTTATATAGGTTAAGGAAATTGTAAAATTGGAACAAATTGATTTTAATCAGGTTCAAAAATTACTGAAAAAATTATTTTATTTTATAATTCACTACATTTATCCAATTTTCTTAACAATAGAACACGTAAACGTAACCGCCAAACGATGACTGAAGAGGTAATAAGAAAAAACAAGTGTAAGACACTTAAGCTAGATATAAATAACACTGCTTCCGAGAAATTGTCCATCACAATTTAGGGCCAGAATTATGAATCATATATTCGTTGACAGTTGACACATAGCGTAAAGTTTTCACTAAAGAAAATAAAAAAAAGTTGAAGTCGGTCGATTTTTCCGACTATCTGAAGGCGTATACATGTAGATTTCCGTTATAACGAAACTCCAGAAACTATCTCGACTATTATTCAGACCAGTGGGATTCCAGCGTCTTGGCAGATTGCTAAGTACTATTCGAAGATATAATTAATCAAACAAAATTAAAGAATGCTGGCATGCCCGGAAGATGGAAAGCGACTGGTGGTTGACAGATATCCTGGAAGCGCTATGTGGCGGCTATAAATACTCAACATAGGGAGCGGATATGATAGGTAGAAAAAAATAAATCGTTGTGTTTAAAATATACTCTTTATCATAGTACCAAATTGTTACTGAAATTGTCCATTTAAATACTCTCATGAACGATTTCTACGTGCGTTATTCAGTGACCCATTAGGTAGTTACCAAATTAGGATTATGCGATGAAATTTCCAGTAGATGGGTTTGCAAATTATTGCAATATATTGGGTAGATCAGATATGTATACGTGCACACGTGAAAATTAATTGAACCGGCTGCGTAATACGTACGGTCAAATTATGCTAAATGTGTTACTTCAATTATATTTAATTTAAAATTAGATTATTTACACGTATGTCGTTATTTTCGGCGTTAATATATCTTTCAAATGTGAATAATCCACGGGCTTAACTCAAAGAATTAACTGTTGAAAGTCTTTTTAATAATCCCATTTGAACGAGAGCTACTTCAAGCGAATGTGATTGTCATGTACATATTGGAAGTAATTTAATCTATCCTTTAGACCAGTGATTCACAAAGTGGTCTGTAGCGACCTTCAGGAGTCTGTGGTAACTTAAAATTAATTTGGTGGTCCGAGAAAGGTTTTCGAATTTAGGGCAAATCGTCATTTTCACCACGTATAAGGTACGAAAGTAAAAATTTCAAGATAGGGCGAGACCTAAAAAAACGAAAACAGATGTGCGAGATCCAAAATACAAAGAAAAGCGTTCGAAGACGAATGCACGAATGTAGAAATCTATGGACATTCGGATGAATTCCGGATTTTTTTCGGGGTCTACGGATATTATTATCTTACCGTATCTAACTAGGAGTCCGTGGCACAAAATAGCTTAAAATTACTACTTTAGACTTTTTTGATATTTGAGTAATTGTCTGAAATCAATTTTATCCATACTTTGACCGATCATTATTTATAAATCTATCAAACAGTGTCCTAAATACAAAATATGTTGATATTCCTAGTAGTAATGGAGGCATTTTAAAAAATTATATGATTATGGGAATCCTGTGGAGTGTTCACACCGGCTGATAATCTACTAGATTGCCGAACCAATGGAAGAAGTCATCCTTTATTTTTAATTCCTTTGATTCATTGGATCATTGGATTAGTCGTCTTACTGTTTCAGATAATCGCTTAATGGTGACAGAATGGAATAAATTCATTTTGGAAATACCTTCCTCAATTATAACTTCTCGTTTTTTTAGTTCTTGTCTGTGGCCATACTGTTCTTCCTAATCAGAATTATTATTTAATTTTTTTTATTTATTACTAGAATTATTTGATATTTAGCTGGTGTAATATGCGTAACTGCGAATTCGCGCGAAGTCAATGTCGCATAGCTCGAGGACTACCTGTGTTTTAAATGGTGCATTAAATTTGTGAGATTATTCCTACCAGACGGTAGGGCGTGGATGGCACTCGGTTTCAGCCCTCTTAGTGCCGGATGAAGTCCTCCACTGGGAACTACTCCATCAGTTGGACTTCCTAAAAACAATTTAATGTGCTTAATAAATACACACATCTCCCGTTGCATGCTATATACATAAATATTTTTAATAATTGATTACCCCGTCAAAAAAAATACAGACACAACTTAGTTAATGATAATGATTATTATGATAAAATGTGCACTTAGTGCAATGGAAAAAAGAACGGTCATATTATAATAATTATCTATAAACAAATTTCTTGTAACTTATAATTCTTCTATAAACTTCTTTCAGATATATAAAAATGAGTTTTTAGGCATTCCTAGGTTCCTGAATTGTACGACGTTTTAATCGTTGCTCTGGTTTTATGCAGCTCCCTGTGGTACCGCATAAAAAGAGACCCAACGATAATAATTAAGTACAAAAATACAGGACGGTTTAGAAGTGTTGGTTATAATTATTGCAAATGGCGCATGAGTATGGCAATGAGAATTCCTGTTTCAATATTGGTTCTGGCGATAATGAAGCGGATGATTACGCACCGATTAAATGCGGCTGGCCTCCGTTCTGCGAAATAACGTGGGAGTGAGCGTGAGGAGATGCAGAATGTGGGGCAGAGGCTACCACCACGCCGTGTGCCGATATCTGAAACAAACAATATATTAAAATATCAGGTAGATGTCCAATAAAAACATTAAAAGGAATCGTTACTAACGTAATTAATATATTTTTATCATCCCGACGTTGAGAAATTGACTATTCGTAACACAGGTTTGTGTTGAAATTTACCCCTCACAATCCTCATGATAACCAATTCACATGATAAAATCTATTCGTATGCTTGCCTTTTAAAGCAGACATATTTATAAAATCTGACGTTAAAACCTATCAAAATGAAAATTCATAAGCCTCATCAATGTAGTGCAGGAATGGCGAACATATGGTACGCGTGTCACAGGTGGCACGCGAGACGATCTTGCATGACACGCGAATGAAGAGAAAAAAATAAAAGTGATTGAGTGAAAAGTGAAATAGTATAAAAAAATTCAAAAAATATTCAAAAAGCCATGTGTATTTTCTTCGTTCATCAATAGTTTCACAAACGATAGAAACGAAGGATGTGACGACATTCATGCATCGCATCGCATTGTTTAATACTTCCCGCACGGTACCAGTCCCCCGAGGTTGATATGGGCATGGGGTCTGCAATAAAAAAATGATAATTCTTAGTATTTACATGGTTAGGACTCACTATACTAAAAATATTTAGAAATCATTTTATTTTTGAGAAAATATAGTGGATGGGGCTCTTCAGCCTTACTATGTTCCACCTGTTTTTAAAGTCACGAGCCGCTCCTGGCCACAGCCATGGGCGTCTTGTTCCAGAAAGGCGCGAAATTGATTGATTGAGTTTTTTTTTACTAGAAAGCGTAATTGCTTATTATAATACTTAATAGCCTCAAAATTATTTCTTTTTCTCTTTTCATATCGTCGTTATTACTACAAAGTATAATTATAAGTATAGACGATATCTTCTGAGATAGATAAATGCTATTTCAGAAACTTATAAAAGTATATGAATACAGTTTCATTTTGGTGAAAGAAATCAACTTTTTTTACAAAAGTGATTTTCCAAAAATCCATTTATCATGAACAAATTAAATGATAAAATGATTGACATGATGCCTTCCAATGAGAATAAGCTCGAATATTAACCCAAAATACCTTTCTTATTTAGTAGAACTTGTAAAATTACACGCCAGTATCTTCTAATGTTCTTGATACATTTTACTAAAAACATAAGCTTTCAAGTCCACTTGAAAGGTAGTAATATTTTTTTGTAACGAAAAAATGTGAATTAAATGAGTAATGCTTCATGGTTTTGAATTACACCACCTAACCAAGACTCAAAGCAGTCATACTAAGCTTTGAAAATAAATGCTTGTGATTGATACTGGGTATGGGTAGTATATTTTTGTTCGAAATGAGATGATAAGAATACTGATGAATTAGTCACACATTTCTACAAAAATAAAGCTACTGTGATAAAACTGGCTCATCCACATGTTGCGGATGCTCTAAAAGATGCTCGAAATTCGGCGTCCTGATAAGACTAGTGGATGTAGCTTTGAAGTGTATTTCGCAGAGCTACATAAGCGGGTACGATTTGGCAAGATGCAAAAGTATTGGCTGGCAATAAGTGGCAATAAGTGGAAATAAATAATATAACAGAAGTATTGTACGTATATGCCATTTTTGCTCGTAAAGTGGAGCATATGGATCTACACAGTGTGACGATATCCAGTCCGAAAGTGAAGTATATGTATCTCCGCAACGTGAAGAGGTCTTGACAGATTATTTTTCATAAGAGTTTTTTGTGAGACAATTGCTCAACCAAATGGGCATTCAGTCCTATTTTTGTGGATTTTTAAAAATCTGGCAGATGTGAGAATCGACTCCGCATTCCCCGGATAGTAAGGCGTGAACGCTAACCTTTACGCTACCAATTTCACGCAATGAGTAAAAGTTGGAATACTCACTGCAAGAGCAAAGTGCTTTGTGTATTATTATTTTTGTATTCGCCGAAAAGATGTTAAATAAAAATATGTTTTTATTTATAGCTACAATTACCACAAGTTTGTTTAAACAGCTGGCATGGAAGGATCAATAAATTCTTATAAACCGCCAATTATTGAGCCATGTGCATCTTATCAATGGCGCCCAAAAAATGTAAATAACTTCCAAAATACGAAAAAAAATGTCGTCAAAAACATTTTGTACAATGGCGTCTCCCACTCACAACACTGCGTTGACTATTTATTTACTTACTGAACACAATTTTATTTTCTTGTTATATGATTCAAGTAACTTGAAGACATTTTCGTTGGCGAGTTTTTGGCGAAATGATACACAGCTATCCGTTTGCATTCCGGTGTTCTAACTTAGTGTCTGAGTAAAATTGTTGTCGGTCCGCGGCGCAGGCGGAGTGACGTTTCGACGCCTCGTCAAATTACGTCACTCGGTATTAAACTAATTAAAATTTACACACATCTTATTACCTTCCAGTGTTCCGTCGGATGTGAGCACATGATAAGGGTACGCGATGATAATATGAGGCAGGCATCGCAAACGTTGGTAACATAATATTTTTTTGCCAAGTCTGTAAAATTATAGTCATAAATTCTTCAAATATTCAAATTAGTAAAATATTTTTACAAAAGCGTACCAAAACCTTCAGTTTTTGCAGACGAAAATATAGCATGGAGGTATGCAACCTGACTCTAGACCACATAAGTAGCAAATTTATTATAGGCTACGGTTTTTTTGTCTCTAAGCTGTCTCAGTTTGGCATTGTTAAATAGCCAAAATTTTCTTCGTAGTTGTCTAGAACAGGATGTTAATCGCATTTTGTAAGAATATCCAAGAATATATACGGAATGAAAATAGTACTCAAAACGGCTTAATTAACTGTTGGATCCATTAGATTATCTTACTTGGTTGCTAGAAAGCGGCATTATACGGCGAGTGTGATGATTTCTTTACATAGTTGCTTGACCAAGTAAGTCTCCATTTTACATTAATTGAAACTGTGATTGAATTGATTGTGATTGGAAACTGTGTAATGCTAAACTAATGCATACATGAACCATTTTATTGCTATAAGATAATGTGCCGAGAATGTGAGATGTGCCTTTTTGCCAACATAGTCTTACTTAATATCAATGAATATGTTGAATATAATCTGTTAGAAAGGTTTATGTATTGCAAAAGGTTGACGAACATAGTTTTTAGTGTTGAATATATTTCACAGGTTTCTTATTTTGTTTCCGGCTTTCTGGAACGAAGTCTTTTTTAATTTACGTGACTCAGCCATTTTGCTAATGGCCCAACAGTCAACAGAGACAACTTTATTTTGTAGACTGTACGATGTAGAGGTTATGTACAAAACTAAAAATTAGTTGCTGCTTTTCAAACTGAATCTACTAATGTCTTATTGATGTATCCAAAAGGTTTTTTTGTACTACTTACTGTAAATTCAACGATCTTTTAAAGAAAAGTTTAAAATAAAATTTACCCCAATTGTTTTGCTTAAAAATTTGGTTTCATAACAACGCATAATAACTAATATAATGAGTATTTTATTCCGAATCCCTTTAGCTACAGTGATCGCTCTTGAATGCCCAGTAAAAAATATGTTTTTAATTCAAATTATACTAAATTTGCCAAATCGATTATTTTGATTGGCTATTAAAATCATTTTATCATGTATTAAAATTCAAATAATATGAAATAAGTGCAAGAAATGCAATCACACAAGAGGAATAAAAGAGACGACACGTCAAGGCGGATATCGTTTACTGACTGATCTAACCACTTTGAATACTCGCTCTCTTCCCCTCTGAAGCGTATGACATCATTTATATGAGTGATGGAAGCTGTAGTCATACACACCGACGTAATTTTATACATACACGTACATTACGGTCCTACATGCTACTCGTACATGCTTTATTCCATGTACTTTCTGAATATTAGGAATATTAATTTTTGCAATGTGAAGAATTTTTTTGATTTTGTCACAATTTTAAGGCAATTGATTAATTTATTAAATTTCTTGTTCCTAATTTTTGAATTTAAAGAAATAGTTATGAAAATTCGAAATGTGAACTCGAAACCTTTAATTTCCTAATGCTTTCACTTACGAACTCAGCCATCAAAGATACGATTTGAAATACATTCTATCATATCATGAGGTATATGGCCATGGAAATATTTATCCGTTGTCCAGTAATGTTCAGTAGGGGTGAATGGAAAATTTGGTACAATTATAGACTGTCAATTTGTCTGACTCCAGAGTGAAGTTAGTAATAGAAAAATTCTTTTTTTAAATTAAAAAATACTTTAAATTTACTTTGGCATATTCCATTAACACCGCATGTTTTTAAAAATGGAACATATTATTTTAAATTTAAATTTTGTTCCGAATTTAAAATTTGTGTACGCCTGAGAGCAAAGAATTAGCAGCCTTGTTGAGGGAACACAATTATGTAAAATAGTGATGGATGTGCGTTTTAAGAAACCGCCAAAATGTGGCTTTTGTATTACTTTGCTGCCTCGAGACAAACTTTCTCAACTAGTTTTAGTATATTGACATACTAATTAAATTATGTATGCATAATCAACGAAAAATTTTAAACGAATTCAGTATATACTCGTAGATACATATAATTATGTATTTATTATATCATAATAAATCCACCTCTTTTTACCCCATATACATATTAAAATATATCTGCTTCAAAGGTGAAAGTATATTGTATATATTATACGTATGATCTTTCAGTTATATTTAATAGTTTACATTAATTATTTACATACATCAATTTACATTTTGAAATAAAATTCCTTATATACTTTCTTACTTTTACCATTTATACTCTGACATAGTAGCATATGGATCTAAACAGTATGAAGATGACCACTTCATACATATCATACGTAGAGACTTGTCTTCGGAGATTTTTTCAGGAGAATTTCAATCAGTCAATTTATCAAGCTATTATCCCCATCTGTCGGATTGTAACCTCTTTAGTGCTTATGACGTATGTATCCGCGAGGCATAGTGCGTTACACAGTGCACATGACGAATATATCCGCCGAAA